>KZ062623.1:0-46769 GCA_002091835.1 Anopheles maculatus
GGAGGGAACCGGGTTTGCACCTTTTGTTGAATTGATTGCTTTAATAGCGTGTGAAAACATGCATAAAGAAGGCAAAATGGAGCTCGGCAAACAACACGCTCATGCACTGCCAAGATCTGCGCAGGTGCAGAAAAGCAGTCAGAAGCAGTATGATCCTTTTTCGTGTGGCACGGCGACAGAACAGACAGAAGTAAGGCACAAAATTTAAAACCCCAGACTTTTGGGTGACAGGTTGTCCAATTAATCATCGACGGAGCGACGTTTTACTGCAGACCGTCGGCACTTGCACACACCCGCAGTTGTTGTTTGCTTAAGCAGCTTGTACGCATGTATCACGACGGTACACAATAAACTTCAAATGCAAATGAACATGTTAACTTATAATAATTACATACACCGCGCGGCTTGCTGCTCGCGGTGCGTGTGGGTGTACATTTCGAGCAGCACAAGAGCGCCTGTTTTTTGTTGGTTTGTTGCGGTGCTTGGTGTTTTTCGCTGCTGGTTCGTATTATTTCTTCACATCAACGCGACGGTTCCGAATCGAAAGCAGCACTTGAGCTGATGTTGCGCGGCCTGGAGAGCAATATCAAACGTGCGACGATGACGCCGTATCGCTCTTAATAAAGTGCCTGTTTGCTGTCTGTGAGTGTGTGTGTGTGTAGGGCTTATTTATGGCATGTAATCTGAAGGTAATATTTCATAAGTAAAATAGACACACACTCAGCATCTAATCGACCGATCGAGCGTTGGGGCCCGTTGCCAGTGTGACTCCTTTTTTTCGTTGTTTGTCTCGCTACTGCTGCAATGACCACGGGCTACGAGACTACGGGCCACGGGACTATCGAGGTGCAGCAAAACGGTTGCCATTGCAAGGTGTGTGTGTGTGTGCGCGCTTGCTAAGGGCATTTTATAAATCATGCTCCGGAGCTCATCTAGCGCTGTTCAACTAACTTACACTACTCCCGGTGTTGCAGGATATTTCGCAACGGAGTAGGATAGCCGAGAGATAAAGCTCATTTTTATTAACCTGCTTCGATCAAAAAACGCTCCGGGTATGCATATGCTATGATAAAGCGCGAAAATAATCCCAACCTGCAGAACACCGTAGTGCTGCGTTGTGCAACAGGGTATGCAAAATCGGGGCAGATTCGATTTCGCCTTCCTCCGTACGCATAAAATCGTTTCTTGTGGTAATAATTCTTCCCTACGTTTTTGCGAGCCGCTTTTACTAACCCCCAAGAAGAAGGCTTTTATGAATATGGAGTTTTGATGTTCGTTTGGATATCAAGGTCAAAGGAGGACCACGATTAAGATGGTTCTGCCACGGCCACGAGTGAGGTTATGTGTTGCCGTCACGTGCATTAGCCTCGATGTGATTCGATTTTTCGATCTCTCGCTCTCTCTCTGTCGCTCTCCTGAGGCGCAACGATTGATCCCTGCGGCCGGAGGTCTTGGGTGATGTAAAGGAGGATGCCTACCACGGCTAATGGGACTAATGGGAGAAGAATAATGCAACCGGGCAAACAAGAGATGCAAAACTAAAATATATTGTCCGCCGCGGTGGTCACTAAATGATCGTAAATTATTGGTTTTGACGATCGGGGCCGAGCTGTGGCAGTGTCGTCGGATGCTTATCGGATCGCCGAGAAGTCCGAGAAGAGCCATTGCAAGTCAAAAAAAAATCAACGTTAAAAAAATCAATATTATGATCGCAACCGCACTTTTCGTTAACGATTATTGCCACGGTTTAAGCGGGTTGTGTTCGCTTTCGGAGGAAAAAGAGGCAAAAATGATTTTATAAATTCGAAAATAATTGCCATCATATTTCCTCGCGTTTAACGTTTGCTGTGCCTGTATGGAAAAGCAATCGGAGGTGATCAGTTTGTAGCGGCCGCCGCCAGTCAGACAAGACAAACAACAACGGTTTCCTTTTAGGACCTGACGTGATGATGAGTCAGCCGACAAACACAGGTGATAATTCGCTTTTTTTTCGAGGGTATTTCGAAGCGGCAATACAGACAGAGTATTTATGCATAATTCGTGTCGCACAGTAGTACAGCGAAAGAAGATTAAAATAATAACTCATATTTCACGTTGTCCGTGTTAAAGGGTTTTACTTATCTTTGGACAAACCTTTGAAGTGAAGAAGACGGATCGACACACTCTTGTAACCGTCATAAGTGTCATGATGGTTGAAATCAGTGCTTCTCGTAAATCATTTCAACCACCATCCAGACAAAGGACTGGATCGAAGGCGAGGGTCAAAAAAATGTTTGGTATCTCCATTCAAGATGGCCCTGATCATACCGAGCGATGTCCTCAACGATGGCGGTCGTCCTGTCGGCGCAGTTCCAGTGGCGCATCGGGCGTACCATAATTCAGATGCACTTTTAAAAGTCCATTTAATTAAAATTCACCAAGAAAGCCGCCCGAATCACGGTGGAAGAAATTTGTCCATAACCATTCGTTTTAATGCATTTCCTCTTGGCGCGCGCGTTTGTTTTATCTTCTATCCTTCCTTGCCGTTCTTTCCTACGTCAAGGTTTCCCGCCCCGAGGCCGTTTTCGAGTGGCAGGACACTTCCCCAACTTCACCTCGCTCACCCGAAGCACCGGGTTGGAAGATTTAGTTGTATTTCTGCGAAAAGTCCGCGAGAGTCTCGGCGAGATATTCGCGCAAAAAATGCACCTTGCACCACCCAGTGCACAGCAGTTGTGGGTCGCAGGTTGCAGGCAGGTGATTTTGCGACCCCCGCAGAGTTTACGCCACCTTCCGGTTGTGCTGCTGCTGTCGGTCGGCACGTTGGGAAATTTATTGACCCTCGCGCGGACGTCGGCGACGACCGGCACGGACTACCGGCGATTGCAGTGGCGTGCGCGAAGTCAACGGAAGTCTACCACTGCTGCTTGCGGCATGCTTTAATTGGGGATGATTTAACGAAATCGGAATGAATTGGTGGCCATTCAATCGGAGGGCAAAAAACTCGTGACACTGCTTGGTGGTATCCGCTGCTAGGTTTGCAACAAAGTTACGAAAAAACGGATTAGACCTCATTAATCGGGTTCGGGCCAAACAGTGGCCAATTAAATAGAACCCGGAAAGGAAACCCGGACCACGGGTTCTTAACCAACACCGAAATGCCATTTGATCCTGCCCGGTTGAGAGAAAGACGCACGAATATCGGCTCACGATAGAAACTAACCCGGTGCACAGGTGGAATGATTTTTAATTGAATTATCAGCACCGAAAATCGTTTACCCACGGAGATTTATTTCCTGGAGCTCACTTTCTGTGGCTGCAGCAGTGCAACCCCGACTGCAATTGCGCGCTGGCGTTGTTTCGGGGTCGCGTTTCGCACCGAAAAGATGGCGAAAAACACATTTTGACATATTACCTGATTATTTTGATTAATATCACTGTCCACCGGGGGGGGTTTTGTTTTTAGTGGCCCGAGGGCTCATCGGACGGAGCGTCGAGCTGTGCCGGGGAACGCACATCGAAACCTGATACATTTTTAATTACGAAGCTTTTTGTCTGTTGGCTTTTCTTTGCTTTCCACAGTCTTTATCTGTCTCCGGTCGGTCATTTTTGGGGTGAAAATAAAAATGGGAATTGGTGGAATAGCGATGTATGTTGCTTGCGGACGATTGCACGACTGCTCGGGAGCAAAACCAACGCACAGAGAGAACGAGAAAGACAGAGCGGCCGTCGAGTGCGTTTGAAGATCCTTGTGTGTCCCGCGTGCACTTGCGAAATAATTAATTTTAATTAACGCCGAAAAAACGCATTCGCAAATCGTGAAAGCGTTGCGCGCGCGACCTTCGGTGCCGTGCAATTGCAGGGCATCGGACGCATCTAGGCAACCGCAACGAACGAATCCGCTAAATGGCTGTGAAAAATGGCACTCACTGATTCTCTGGGCGCGTTAAAACAAAACCCCCGAAACCCGAGAAACTTATTGATTACTATCGGCCGGCCGTATGGTATTTTTTTCGGGAGCGATTCCAGCGATTGCTCGGGCTCCCCCCCATCATGTGCGCTGATTAATCAACGGCAATGTTTTACTTTTGCGCGGGACCCATCGCTTGCTCCGCGTGCAAATGAGTGCTACCGAATTTTCAATTAAAAATGAGAATTTTAATTATCACCATCGATTTAACATGATCGCAACGGATGCGATTTTCAGGGGTGGAGTTTGTGTTCAAGGGGGCCCACCTGCAGTTTATCACTGCGCTGTACTGCAGGTTGATCGTTAGGGGTGATGGTTTGGCAGATAAATGAAGACAGAAGGTATGTGCTTCTGTGTACAGGGGGTTTGAGATATTTGTTTTATTTCTGGATCGTTATCAAGCATTGGTTGGCTTGTTGCAGTTTACGATGGCAGGAAATGGCCGATCGCACATAAGTTCAGTGGAGGGACCAAGTTTTGGACAACTCTGGATACTTTTTCTTTTCGTTTTTAAGGAGCTCAGGAAGGTTTGTCCAGGAAGTTAGGAGGTCTCTTGACTCAATTGAACCTCAGCTGGATAATCAATACACTCGAAGTCACGTGAGGCCTGCTGATTCTGATGTCTGATTACAAAATGAAATGGAATGCATATCTGGACTACAGTATTTTAGTAGCTTAGTGCTTCGGTCGTAAAGTTGTAACAAATGTCAGTTCGATCTGACAATGTTCTGCTACCTCCTATACAAGGTCCAGATTTGCTTCGAATAAAAGTATAGCATTGAATTTGTGCAAACAGCAAGTATTGTTCCAAAATAATGGTACTTCTGGTGTGACAGAAATTAGAAGTCACCTTAGATGGTTGTCTTAAATATATATGTTTTCATGTTTTCAGCTCTTTCAAGTCTTTGAGGATAGCAGGGGTTCTGTCTTATTCATATAACTCTTCTTTCTTGGCCTAACGACCTCTTAAGGTCATGCCTGCCATTTCTGGCTTACTAGACTAATTGATACCGCATAGTTGGTTAGTCAATCCTCACTATGGGGGAACGGCCCAGATGAGACTTGAACCCCGGTCCTGCCGTGTGAAGATCGGCGCCGCTGTCGCATCACCACCGGGCCGCCCCTTATTCATATACAGGTAATCCTATTGATCGCTCGATTGTAGTTTGTCCAACAAATTCTCTCAATCGTTTCTGATGATGAGTTGTGAATGATTTTTAGCAACACAAATCGTTGGAGAGGTACATATTTTCCATGGACGTCATCAGTTGCTCATTCCGAGTGACTATCAACTACTTGAAAATGAACAACTTTTAGCAAAGAAAGGCCCATGTCCATCATGTCCAGAGTCTTTAACACTATTTGGACTGAGATTCTGATTCTCCAGACATAGAGGATAAACGTTACAACTCCGTCTCCAGGTGTTTCTCTTCTGCTTCAGGGGCATTATATCTTCTATCGACAATATTGTCTGGATGCCAGGTTGTCCAGGACTTCTCTCAATACACTTGTTTTTCGTCAGATGAGAGTAGTTGTAGTAAACATTATATCGCCTGTAGTAAGTGGTCAGAAAGAGCCTCATGATCTTATCCTTCAACGCTCGGATGATAGAGTTGATAGCAATAACAAAGCTTCTAAAGATTTAAATCTATTGACTGTCTCATCTTTGCCTGTGTGATTTATAATAATTTACAAAAAAGATTATATAGTTTCTACAGGCCGCATTGGAATGTCGTACTTTGAAGTACTTGACTTGAACTGATTTCAAATAGTTCTGCTTCAGTTTTTGTTACTAAAGTAACTAATACATATTTTCCATGTTTTTTTAAATTCCAGCGTCCAGGCGTGTGTCCCTGACAGGGTTCACCTCATGCATAGCAAAGCCGACAGAAAGGTCTCCCTCATCATGCAAATCATCGCGGTGACGGGTGAAATAATTTCAATTTTTTGTTGGCTGCTACAACCTCCTCGGCTCTGAACCCAACATAGAATGCGGAATGCGACCAGCCGCAGAGACTGGTTTGAAATGGCATCATTCCACCTCGTAGTGCATCTCCGAACAGCAACAGCATTCGGGCTGCATGGGTGCGTGCGCTTTTAATATTTGCGGAGCAAGTTTGTGATTCCATTCCATCGCGCTGCGTCGTCCGCGAACGTAAAAGGAGGCGCAAGAAAAATAGCAGACTCCGCTCCCCCAGATGAACGCGTTGGCGGCGTTGGGTGCATCTCGGGCAAATAGGAAAGCAAAGCAGGTGCTGGTGATGCCGGTGGTGGTGACCTGGCGGTGGTGGACGCTCTAAAAGGTGAGATGATTAAAGGCCGCAGCTGTGCACCGGCGGTGGTTGCCTTATAGCCGAGCGAGCCCGCGATACATCACTTAATTAACACAATATTCCAGTTCTGCTTTTTTTTTCTCTCTTGTAGCGTAATGTAATTTTTTGTTGTGCCGGCAAATCGTCTTCCCCTTGGAGGGAGAGTCCAACGCACGAGGGCGCGTGCGATTCACGCATTTTCCGATTGCAACGATTGCTGGCGGTGATGTTCTGCACGATCAGCTGCATGCGCGCTGGCCAAAACAACCCTAGTCCCGGGGCCGTTTTATTGCTCTCGATCTTTTCTAATCGATGTTCGATTTGCTCTTTGCTCTTCGCGATGCTTGGTGTGTGCCTGGAACGCGATCGCGCACATAAAATAATGTGACGCAGATGGAAACGAAGGTAACGTCGGTATGCGCGTCGTCGTATCGGGTGCATCGGATCTTCTGTTCTTCTTGCTTGCGCCGGGAAGATGGACCCGCTCGGAATGTTGCTTCGTTTTTTTTTAATCCCGCGTCGTTGTGTTGTTGCTCCGATCAAAACGACGATTAAATCGACATTTAGATGCATAATTCATGTTTTATCGTTCTTGGCGGGATGATATAGGTCGGTATGAGGTAAACATCGGGAGCACAAACTATTACCCGAGCGCTTCTTTCGTGTTTGCGGCTGTTTAAAACGGTTCGTTAAATCGTATTATCGCCGCGCCGATGCAACGTTTGCTCCTTTGACCTCTGGAAGTAAAAATAGTATTACAAAATGTCTGTCTTTTACGTGCGCATCTTCAGAAACCAGAAGCAATCAATCAATTGGGGTAGAAAACACGGGAGGAAAGCTGTTACTTGAATAAATTAAGCACTGCTCGAGTTGCTTATCGTTGCCGATAATACACCGCGCAACACCGATAAAGAACGAGGTGAGCCATTTCAGCCCAACGGCTCCTGGCAAGATGAAAAGCAGCCAGAGATATTAATTCACAGCATGCATTTAGCTGCACGCTGCAAGAAACCTTTTCGGGTTCGGGGCGTTCGAATGATAAATGGGAGCGCAGTTTGTACCGGAAAGGATCCACCCCGAACCAAGCGCGCCAGTGTGTGTTGCGGTGCTTCACTCGTTCAGTCCTTCACAATAACTAATTGACAACATTCAATCATCTCTCCCGTTTGCTCTAATTTTTGGTTGTTTCCAGCGCCGCAAACTTTGTGTTTCACACGCGATCGGGTGTGAACGGGACTGATGAAGCTCCCACCGAATGTGGTGTGTGTCTGTGACACACAGTAACACGGCACCGTTGATGCAACGCAAATCACTTTTATCACGATCGCGCCAGAGCGAGCGAGCTTTCGGAGGCAGACGATAAATTGTCGAATGACAGCAAAACGATCGTGATAAATCGTGCCCGTTTGGGTGTGCACATTTTGTCGCAAACGTGCGCCGTTGTGAATGGCAATGGTTGCCAATGCACATCCCCGATTGTATCGCCCGGTGATGATCTACTTTGTAGAGATCGCGCTTACACGTCTTTTGCAATCGCAGCAATCGCTCGCTTTGTACGTTAATTTGGCGTGCAGCGATCAGTGATGGAACCGTTTAGAGCGGATTCAATGGAGCCAGCCCACGGGATAGCCCAATAACGGTTGAGAGTGAAATCAGAAGGTTCCAATGCTTCGATTTTGATGTTAGTAAACAGTTTTGTGTAGTTTGAGATAGATTGAATCATCGTTCAAATATTTACATTCGATTTCTCTTTTTGAATGCGTAAAATCGTAACACACAAAAAAGCCTACTCTTAATTGCTTCATCTAGTTTTCGTTTTTTTTTTTGGTTCGTGTGTCTATCGGTGAAGTCTTAATAGCTATCTATTTAATTTGTGTTTAGTGTCAAGAGTGACACTTTCATCGTGTCCTTTCGATTCCTATGGCCAATTTCAATTTGAGGACCATAAAACCTGACCAGCATGGAATTCCAATAGCCCGAGGTTGGTACGGTCGGCAGGCACATTTGTCACTACGTGTAAGGACCCTTCCAGGGAGTCGGCCTTCATATCCCAACCTCCGGATCGATTATCGAAGTATTACGCTTTCCCCGAAACTGCCGATTCGGAGTTTTTTCTTCTCTCTCTCTCTCTCTCGGGAGTCACATTTTATGTGGGCCGTTAAGTTTTACTCCGCTCCTAAGCTGATTGCCATTAGTCGCTGAATTTCCGAATTAAGACCGTAATCTCGAACGACGCTATATTACCTATCATTTGCGGTCCTCTCCTCCGTACACGATCACGATAACGCTTCTTGGCGGGGATGAAAATTAAGCAGGACGGTAAAATGGCGTTACAAAAAAACCAGTTCGACCGCGCGGGCGTGGGACGCAGTTGGCGAAGAATCGTCAAACAAGAAGGCGACGGCAACGGCAGGTCGTTTTAGCGCACATTTTGGGCTGGGATGCTGTTTGGGTGGCAGCAACGATAACCATTAAACGTAAAAGAAAGACTTTTGGGCGGGAGCAAATGAGACGGAGCAAGAGAAAGATCAGTGTCATACGAATCAGGTTGTCTTTATGGTGCAAATATCGTAAAACTGTTCGGCGTGTCTGAAGGCGTCAGGAGGACAAATCGCCAAACGTGGAGTTTTCTTTCACGAAGCAGCGTTATCAACCTGCCTTGAAATGCCGCCCCGGGAGGACCGGTAATGTTAAGGTGCGCGATTAAATACCACTCAGCATAGCGCAAAGATGTGCTCGCTTCGAGCAGAATGTGGTGTGTGTCTGTGACACACAGTAACACGGCACCGTTGATGCAACGCAAATCACTTTTATCACGATCGCGCCAGAGCGAGCGAGCTTTCGGAGGCAGACGATAAATTGTCGAATGACAGCAAAACGATCGTGATAAATCGTGCCCGTTTGGGTGTGCACATTTTGTCGCAAACGTGCGCCGTTGTGAATGGCAATGGTTGCCAATGCACATCCCCGATTGTATCGCCCGGTGATGATCTACTTTGTAGAGATCGCGCTTACACGTCTTTTGCAATCGCAGCAATCGCTCGCTTTGTACGTTAATTTGGCGTGCAGCGATCAGTGATGGAACCGTTTAGAGCGGATTCAATGGAGCCAGCCCACGGGATAGCCCAATAACGGTTGAGAGTGAAATCAGAAGGTTCCAATGCTCACATCCCCGATTGTATCGCCCGGTGATGATCTACTTTGTAGAGATCGCGCTTACACGTCTTTTGCAATCGCAGCAATCGCTCGCTTTGTACGTTAATTTGGCGTGCAGCGATCAGTGATGGAACCGTTTAGAGCGGATTCAATGGAGCCAGCCCACGGGATAGCCCAATAACGGTTGAGAGTGAAATCAGAAGGTTCCAATGCTTCGATTTTGATGTTAGTAAACAGTTTTGTGTAGTTTGAGATAGATTGAATCATCGTTCAAATATTTACATTCGATTTCTCTTTTTGAATGCGTAAAATCGTAACACACAAAAAAGCCTACTCTTAATTGCTTCATCTAGTTTTCGTTTTTTTTTTTGGTTCGTGTGTCTATCGGTGAAGTCTTAATAGCTATCTATTTAATTTGTGTTTAGTGTCAAGAGTGACACTTTCATCGTGTCCTTTCGATTCCTATGGCCAATTTCAATTTGAGGACCATAAAACCTGACCAGCATGGAATTCCAATAGCCCGAGGTTGGTACGGTCGGCAGGCACATTTGTCACTACGTGTAAGGACCCTTCCAGGGAGTCGGCCTTCATATCCCAACCTCCGGATCGATTATCGAAGTATTAAGCTTTCCCCGAAACTGCCGATTCGGAGTTTTTTCTTCTCTCTCTCTCTCTCGGGAGTCACATTTTATGTGGGCCGTTAAGTTTTACTCCGCTCCTAAGCTGATTGCCATTAGTCGCTGAATTTCCGAATTAAGACCGTAATCTCGAACGACGCTATATTACCTATCATTTGCGGTTCTCTCCTCCGTACACGATCACGATAACGCTTCTTGGCGGGGATGAAAATTAAGCAGGACGGTAAAATGGCGTTACAAAAAAACCAGTTCGACCGCGCGGGCGTGGGACGCAGTTGGCGAAGAATCGTCAAACAAGAAGGCGACGGCAACGGCAGGTCGTTTTAGCGCACATTTTGGGCTGGGATGCTGTTTGGGTGGCAGCAACGATAACCATTAAACGTAAAAGAAAGACTTTTGGGCGGGAGCAAATGAGACGGAGCAAGAGAAAGATCAGTGTCATACGAATCAGGTTGTCTTTATGGTGCAAATATCGTAAAACTGTTCGGCGTGTCTGAAGGCGTCAGGAGGACAAATCGCCAAACGTGGAGTTTTCTTTCACGAAGCAGCGTTATCAACCTGCCTTGAAATGCCGCCCCGGGAGGACCGGTAATGTTAAGGTGCGCGATTAAATACCACTCAGCATAGCGCAAAGATGTGCTCGCTTCGAGCAGTGGACCTTGTGCGGCTAAGTTCTTTTGATTTCGATACGATAAACACGGCAAACTTGATATCGGTTGCGCAGGGAGAAAGATTCTGTGCCCTTTTCGCGTGCAATAAAAAGCAGCTTAAACACAATTGAAACATGCTGCGAGAGCACAAGTGATCCACCCAGGAACGAAAAAACCAGTTCCTTCCAGGGAGTCGGCCTTCATATCCCAACCTCCGGATCGATTATCGAAGTATTACGCTTTCCCCGAAACTGCCGATTCGGAGTTTTTTCTTCTCTCTCTCTCTCTCTCGGGAGTCACATTTTATGTGGGCCGTTAAGTTTTACTCCGCTCCTAAGCTGATTGCCATTAGTCGCTGAATTTCCGAATTAAGACCGTAATCTCGAACGACGCTATATTACCTATCATTTGCGGTTCTCTCCTCCGTACACGATCACGATAACGCTTCTTGGCGGGGATGAAAATT
Organism: Anopheles maculatus; assembly: GCA_002091835.1. Lineage (NCBI taxonomy): Eukaryota > Metazoa > Arthropoda > Insecta > Diptera > Culicidae > Anopheles > Anopheles maculatus. Next base: position 11,172 of record KZ062623.1, read on the forward strand.
AAGCAGGACGGTAAAATGGCGTTACAAAAAAACCAGTTCGACCGCGCGGGCGTGGGACGCAGTTGGCGAAGAATCGTCAAACAAGAAGGCGACGGCAGGTCGTTTTAGCGCACATTTTGGGCTGGGATGCTGTTTGGGTGGCAGCAACGATAACCATTAAACGTAAAAGAAAGACTTTTGGGCGGGAGCAAATGAGACGGAGCAAGAGAAAGATCAGTGTCATACGAATCAGGTTGTCTTTATGGTGCAAATATCGTAAAACTGTTCGGCGTGTCTGAAGGCGTCAGGAGGACAAATCGCCAAACGTGGAGTTTTCTTTCACGAAGCAGCGTTATCAACCTGCCTTGAAATGCCGCCCCGGGAGGACCGGTAATGTTAAGGTGCGCGATTAAATACCACTCAGCATAGCGCAAAGATGTGCTCGCTTCGAGCAGTGGACCTTGTGCGGCTAAGTTCTTTTGATTTCGATACGATAAACACGGCAAACTTGATATCGGTTGCGCAGGGAGAAAGATTCTGTGCCCTTTTCGCGTGCAATAAAAAGCAGCTTAAACACAATTGAAACATGCTGCGAGAGCACAAGTGATCCACCCAGGAACGAAAAAACCAGTTCTAAACTGTCGGCAGAAGACGCGACTCGACCCTAGCGTCGAGTGATTTACGGAGCATAGTCGGAGCAGCATTGCTCGGTATGTGTGTTTTAGTTTGTCTGTCTAGTTGCGCAAGCGTGCTCCATTCGCAGGCGAGATCCGATCGAGAATCGAATGTGATGCGAGCATTAATTGTGGCGTCGTCCTCCGTCCTGCCAAGATGCGAGAATCGATCGCATCGAGGAGGATCGTGTGCTCTCGATCAGAACGCGATAATCTTGCACAATCGGCCGTTCAATCATGCTCATTACACACACTCTTGCGAAGCCCTCGGGCAGCGAAATCTTCGGCCCAAGACAACGTTTGGTACCGTTGGAACACCAGTGCGGAGTTCGGTAGATGTGACTAGCAAAACCATCGTGTGCTCCCGTTCACCAAGACACCACCAGTAGCAGCAGCAGCAGCACCAGCAGCTAGACTTCCAAACGTCTAGACGAGCAAGCATCGGAGGAGCAATTTTGCGGCACGTCCTCGAGCTCCAAGCTCCTTGCACCGGAGTCTCCGGTACGTTGATGAGAGTGCGTTTTTCTTGCAAATTCGCCTAATGCATCTCCTGCAATGCTACTGACGCGTTTGCTGCTGCCTCACCTAATGCGGTTGTCATCGGACGTGTCAGAGTACTTACTGCAAAACGGCGCGCTCCGTCCGGCTGGTTCATCATCCGTCAGTCAGTCGCACATAAACATCCGGAACCAATTGACCTGCAAAATGTGCACCCGGTGGACGATCGGTCAAGCTGGACACGGTCAGTCTGTGGACGTTGAGGTGCAAAAACGAACTCACCGCGTGATAATGATACCTAAGCATGTGCAAATTGCTATGCAAATATGTATTTTCGCGTTTGCCCGCTGAATGGGTGATGCTCTTCTGCCTTTACACATTTTCTATCTTCCTCGATGGTTGAGTCCTGAGACGTTCTGACAGCAAAACCGTGGGAAAATGTACAGCGAGACGTCGGTCGAGCGATTATGCTTCTCATACGGTGCTGGTGGTGTGAAGAATGAATGAATGAATGAATTGGTTCATTCATTTATTGTGGTCCAATTAGCGCACGAGTAATTTCGAAATTAACGTTTAGCGCTCAATTATTTCCGGCGAAACAGTAGTCGAAAGAGGGCGAAAGAAAAGTGATTGGAAATGAGTTTTTTTGTGTGGTTAGAATGGTTTTGGTTGGAGGGAACCATAAATATTTCTCCCTTTTTCGGAGAAGCATTCTTCTATGATTGATGGTCGATCATTTGGTTACATCAAGCTATTCTGGTTGTAATTGTTCGAAAGATGTGCTCAGTTTTAGAAAGTTTCGACCTTAAACCGTCCGAGACCGACCGATAAACATTTTAACAACACAATTTGTTAAACATCACTCATCGGTGTGGTTGAAAACGATTCAATTTTAGGGTACAATTGGTTTCCCAAAAGGTCATAATTGATCGTGTTGCAGTGCAAGAATCCGGTACCATCCGTTTAATTGAGAAATTTGTCAAGAGTCGTCCGTGTTTTTTTTTGGGTTGGCGTCGTGGCTTGGTGAAGGCTCCATATGTCAGCCGAACAGATCCGCGCGAGTTCTACGGGTCCTGGGTGGTCAATGCATCACCGTCATCAGTGAACAATGATTAATGGAGTCATATCGAACCTGGTCGAATGTTTCATCTGCGTGTCTGTCGCCGCACGTCTCTAGAGCGACCTAGAAAAGCGGGATAGAAAAATGGAAGGAAAGATCTCCAAGCCACGGGCTGAGAAAACAATTTGATGCCTTTTGGTCACTTTCTTGACCAATTCGATTCGTCTTCCACCGAAGTCTGACAGGTCACCATGGGTGTATGTGTTTGTAGCTGAGATGCATAATCGCATTAGTCCCGGAACTCTGGCCACATTCCCACCAGGAGATGGGTCTCCACATCAAATATTGCCTTTCCCATATTATCGTCCATTTTAAAACCAAAAATGTACCGACCCCAAAACCATCCCTCTGTGGGCTCGCCGAGCGGACGACTCGGCTGACAGGCGAGTCCGAAGACGCGAACATCATTTGGAATCAATCGGTTGTGGCTGCAGTCATGTACTCATGCCACAGACCTGCGGAGTGCGTGCATGGAAAAGTCTGTCTATTGAGTCCCCTACAGCAGCCTCCAATCTTCTGTTCGATAAAGATGGCCAATCAGTGTCATCGATGGGACGAAATCCGACGCTCCGATCTAGCAGGCCCTCGAGAGACTCGCAATCTCGCTCGACTCGACGGGAAAAACAAGGGAACAAAAATGGAGGGAAAATGTCATAAACAGTAATTGCGACATCGTGAACCAACGGAGGCACGCGCGTGATTTGCGGATTTTATGGACGGATGTATTTTTTTATTGTTATTATGTTGGCCCGGAATTGGCCCGGGCAGAGGGCATCGACTGTTCGCCGGTGGCTACTTCCCCCTGGACTGGACGTCCTGCTGCCTGGCCCTTTCGATTAGGCCTGGGCCGGCGAGCGTTTGGGGCGCGAGCTTTATCAAATTATGAAAATTAGGAAAATTAATAATAATCATAATCGTCGAAGGCCCGTGCTGAAGATGATTATTGAACAACTTTATTGCCTTCGGAAGAGAGATCGGGGAAGATCTGTGGCCGGTGGAAGGTGAGGATGCATTTTAAACTGGCTTCAATGGTGGCACTTCACAGCTGTAGCAGGAGGAAGCTATAGTCAACTAAGTCACACCAACAATCGGCGTGCCATTCGTCTTCCACCGAAGTCTGACAGGTCACCATGGGTGTATGTGTTTGTAGCTGAGATGCATAATCGCATTAGTCCCGGAACTCTGGCCACATTTGTGTGTGTGTGTGAATGTTTGAAAAGCATCTCCATATCCATATCCGTCAATGGTAAAGCGTCAGATGATGGGATGCTTGACGAGTGCGAGCAACAATGTCGCACCTATGCGATGCCTCGAGGTCTGGCAACAAATTGATATTCCTCCTAGGAGGTGTCATCGTGTGGACATCGTGAAAAAAGCATCGACTTTGACGCCTTTTCAGCACGCGTGTGTAGCATCGGGCACGAAGATAAATGATGCCCAGAGTCAACCGATCGATCGATCGGCATGTCTGGTGTCGAGGTGAGTCGCTACATACGGGGAGTGCATCGCGAGTCACGCATCGAGCATGTCACGTCACGTTTTGCTGTATGATCCGGGTGAATCCGTCCCGATTTTCTTATCGCGTGTCCAAGCAAACCGGATCATCCGAGGCGTCTTAAAAGCCATCATAAATAGTTGCAAATCGCTTTTGCACCGGCGCACCATAGGGGATGCCTAGCTGTCGATCAACAAACGAGAGCAAACAGACGATCTCGGGCCAAAGCTATTACCGACCATTTGTAAGGAGTGCGGGCTTTCCGACTGCTTCACACCAAGCGGGCTGAGTATTTGTCCAGCTCTTCATTCGACGTCGGATCGGAGCGTTACTTATGCAAGATCTATCAGCGGGTACGGCATGAAAAAAAGCAACGAAGGCGAGCATAATTCGTACTTACCATCATCATTACGACCTTAATGTTATCGCTCAGCTGTGTCGGTTTGCTGCGCCCACTGATCCTGATCTTGCATCGGTCGGAACCGATTCACACACGGGTGGAAGGAGTTCTGCGAAGAAAAAGAGCAAAGAGCGAAGAAAATGGTAAGATTTTAATTGAGCAAAAAGCTTACTCTAGACCCCGTACACAAAATGGCCCACGGTAAGAGAAAGATTTACCCGCCATAAATTCACCTGTATCGTCACCCGATGGTGACAGTCTAATTAAATTTTATTTCAACTATCGTCTTCATGCGATCACGCTCTTGCAACCTTCGTCTACGGGAAGACTTTGTTGCACACACAAAAAAAGGAATTCTTAATGTATGTTGCAAGATATCGGGATGCGTTAGCTATTGAGAATTAGTCGGCAATTCCGGCGAGTCCAAGGGAGTGATGGTAATGGATGATATTGCACTGGGAAAATCTTGTTCGATCTTATCAGCAACAAACACCCAAGATTGGCATTTAGCGGCGATCGTAGATGTCACTGTGGAGGATTTATTATGAGACCCGATTAGACCGGCTACTATAATTAGTAAAATTGTACCCTTAACTAGATTATCGTTTTCTTGCTCGCATCTTCATAGTTGGGTCTTGGTGATTCGCTGAAGGAAACATAAATTCATGTGAAATAGTAAATACAACCTCATCTAAAGGGTGATTTCAATTCAAGTTAAGCAACGAACGAGAGAAGTGAGGTTTCGTTTTCATCTAATTACTAACCGATACCCATTTCCCTTTCGTTTCCATCCGGTTTCATGGTTTCATCATAATAAGATTCTCCATGTCCAACCACGATTTTCCACCCAGGAAAACATTTATTTAAACACGTTTTTTTCCCCTTCTTCCGATTTGCCGATGCCCCGCACACATGCAACCAATTTCCAAAGACTTCCGCCGGAAACGGTAAAGCTCGGTGTGGTGGCCAGTTCCGTTGCGCGATGCTCGTATAAATCAAAACGCTAACCAGATTAGAGGGTTCGGCACCTCATAATAAAAGGATGATCGATGCTGCAAATTGTAGCGTTTCACTCATCGGATCGTGCTTGTCGTTTTTTTTTTGGGGTGCTTCGCCGACGTTAATCACATTGGGGCTCGTCAAATGAATTCACATATTATTGCCGAAACAAAATGACAACCGTGAAGATTCCATCGATACGAACCAGAAGTCCCTTCCTAAGTGTCCCTGAAGCGTTGGGTGCTTTGGGAAGTTGTTTGGTCGGTCAGTTCTCACGCATGTTTTTTGCTCTCTCCCTCACTCTCTTTCCTGTCGCTTTCACTTCTTCTACTTCTTCGTCCCTCAGATGTATGTGTGTGTGCAGAAAAACGCTTTTATTTGTCCATGTGAGCTAAAGCGAGCTAATTCTCCACGAAACCATTTTCGAGGATCGACAAGATTTATGAGTGGCAGTCACCAGTGACATGCACCACTGATGAGCGCCGATGTCGTTCGCTAATGGAGCAGATGATCTTCAACCACCGAGCCGAGCAAACCTAACGAGTCGGACTCCCAGGTTTCCCACCTGTTCAATCAATTGCGTCCCACGAACGGAGCGCACAGTTGTGCGAATGTCGCACTACTTACCCACTTTGCGACGGCGGTCTGGACGTAAGGGAGAGTCCACGATCGTCCACACTTCCTAGATCTTCCTCGGCGAGGATTTCTGGGAGATTCGGGAAGGAGTTTATGACTTCTCTCCCGATTCTCCCGCCGTGCACTTGGTGGAAAGCTGTCGCGCAATGCGAAAACATAAATTTCCAGCTGATTTAAAACGGCATGTAATACACCACGACGGTACCATCTCTCCGAGGCGGATCGGATCTGGCCAGTCTTCCCGGGCAATGTTTATTGGAGACGGCAACACTCGGCCGTCTGTCGGTCGGTTGCTTTATGACAAATCGTAAATCGTCATAAGACTGTGTGTGTTTCTGTGTGCAGTGTTTCGTTGTTTCTAGCACCGGCCATGTGAGGGAATGAGTTTTCTGGCCCACATCCTCTAAGTCTGACCCCACACCAACGGGGGCTGCTAGGTGTTTCAATTAGGTGTACTATTTCCGCCATCGGATAGCAGACGAAACACGGTGTATGCAAACGATCGCGAACGATCCGTTCAACAAATGACGGACAAGTACGCAATCAATTAGCTTGCCGCAACGGCTCTGCCAGCCGACGACCTGCTTACGCGTTACACGGGTGCAATAAATTGGAAACGCTTTTCCACCTGCCACGCGGGAAACAGATGTTTTCACTCCGCCGTTTGTCTGTCGTGAGTTCGTTGGTACGAACCAAGCGCGCAGAATGATTTTATCTAGATTGTCTCTCTTTTATTGTTGTACGTTTGACAATCGACCGTGTTATGGTTTTATGAAGATCTTGTAAACGCTGCCTATGCAAAGGCGGCCCCAATCATTTGGCATTTATTATCGCCTTTGCGATATGGCGTCGTAAAAGGTGGCTTAAGTGTGGAAAGTTGTTAAAATCTAGTTAGCGAGGCTCTTCTGGTGACCTTTGCCTGGGCCTAAAGTGAAATGGAAAAGCAGGAAAAACGGTGCCTGCGAATACACGAGTTCTCCCTGGTGACATTAATAGGATAGTACCGCATGCAGGCAATCCTTGCAGAAGATGTTAATCTGGTCGACATGCAAACCACTGCCTGGCGTTGATTGGTTTGATGGGAAGCGCTCATCTAATCTACACTTCCATTTGCAAGGTAATGTCTAAGCGAAGTTTAGGAGGGAAAACACATTTTCAAGAAAATAAATGCCATTTAAGCGACTGGTACGAATGGCCAGCAATTCCCATGCTGTACTTCACCGTATGTAACCCGAAAAGCAATAATTTTCCTCCATTTCTCGTCACTTGCAGCACTAGGCGTTGATGATGAGCCCGTATCGATTTCCGATTCGTTCGTCCCGAATCCTGTGCCGAGACCGCGTGGAACATGTTTTATCATTGACAACAGCCACGGACAGCGCGGCATGGAAAATGATAAACAAAACAATTTAACATCAAATTACCTGCGCCGCCGTGCACATGCAGCGCAACCCGGATCGAGGGAGAACAAACGGTGCGGTTTCCATAAAGCACCTTGGCGATTGGAAAACGTGGCGGCCCGCACACGCCTAATCGTGTGCGCAGCGCGTTATTGAATACGTTCCGAGCGGGAAACAAATAATCATAAATCGTGATTTTATCATCAATAGAAATTGCCTCCTAATGTGTGACGTCGGGGCAGAGGAACAGGTACGAGCGTAGATCTTCGCGGAATGAATACATCATAATCGTCGGTGGTGGCACAGTCGGAAACCAGTACGGGATCGTCGATGTCATTATACTGTAGCTGGTTTTATGGTTTTCTTCGTTTTTTCGGAAAAAGCAACAATCAAGCTATCTGCAGTTGCCAAAACGGGAGAGTATAATGTGCCAGGTGTGTGTGTGTGTGTGCGGCTCTCTGTCCGAAACATTCCTTCCAATGAATCATCGCAGTCCCTGCAAACCGTTGCGAGCATCATTACGGTCACTGCCGGATCGGACCGGTCACCCTGGGGCGTACACATTTGCATTATTCATGAGTATCCGATGGTGGAGAGTTTAGCGAAAAATCTGGAGCAGTTTCTGGAGCGCAAACACTACCCCCGATCGGTCTGCCGGAAGACATCGTTTTGTGTCTGGAGATGCCTTGCAGCGATCTGAAGTTGGCCGCAGTTTTGTAGCCGAATAGCCCCGGGAGACTAGATGGGGCGACAACAAGGATATCCGGAAAATTTGTCGTAGCCGACGTGATTGCAGGAAGTTTGGCAAATAGATCAAATCAGACGTCTGGCTGTGGATGTGAAGTTGGTGGAGGTGTTAGCAGAGCAGTGCAGAGTCCCTGCCCTGAAAGGAAATGCCAAGATCGAAACGATAGATTGTGGTTAATTGAATTATTCGGCATGATTCGGTGTGGATTCGATCTTCTCGAAGTAGCGCACAATAACCTTTAAGCTGCTAAGCAAAGGAGCACGCTCTATCCGCGACTCTGGTTAAGGGCAGATATTTTGGTGCGCTGATTACGGTTCCAGAATCAGCCCAGACAACCAAACCGAGCACAAGAAATGACTTCCGATATCTCCCGAGGCTATTCGAGCGCCGTAAAGCTGGGGAGATGAATGATTCGGCGATGAGATCATGGAGGTTGTTGGAGTATGAGGCGGTGAAGTTCGCTCCCTAGGTACGAAGAAGGAGTGTAAGGTCTACTTCCTTTTAGCGTCACATGGGCAAGGTGGGAAGGTATCAGGTTGAGGAAAACAGTTAATTTATTTAATGACTTCACAAACCATTATAATTATGATTGTTACCGACGCCGGGCCCGTGTTGGAGGCGGTGCGCCGATTGTATGCAAACCAGCGATACTTGCAAATAGCTCCAGTACACCACCAGTCTAGAGGCTGTGTGTCTGTGCGCACGTGGTGGAATTTTGCCATGAAATTCTTTCTCCCGTGGGGTATCCCACTAGGTCTAATGCCGACTTGCATAATTTCGTTCGACTGCTCGATTTGGGACGCCTCGATCTCTGGGTTGGTTTCGTTTGGTTTTATTTGATGGTTTTTTTTCGTTGTTGTGTGCAAGTGTGTTTGTCGTTTCGCGAAATGATTTCGCGGTTTCGAGTCGCGTTGTCGCTATTAGTGGTGCCATATTTGGTGCAGCAGCACCAGCAGCAGCAGAGCGTTTTCGGTTCGGAGCGGCTGTTTGAATGAAAAAATGCAGCTAGGCGCGCGCGCGCGCGCTCTTGTGGTATGTCTCGTGGTATTCAGGCGCACCAACTGCACCCAAATGCGGTGCCAGCATTTCCACAAGGTACGTCTCTGAGGCGAGGGAGAGGCTTGGTCGAAATTCGCGCTGTCTACCGGAGCTCCTGCTGACGAGGGAGCCAACCGGACGACGACGACCAATGTCCAATTACCTCCCGACCCAGAAGCTCCTACCGAGGGGCTCCTGAACCACAGACCGAAGCGATGATCAGCAAGTTTGCAACAAAAGATTGCACGCAAAGCACACAAACGCCAAGGTATTTACATATGTTGGCAGTCGGCCGGACTTCTGCCCAAGTCGGGAAAAACGCGCAGTCCACTTCGAGTTCGACCCGGCGGCCCGGCCGATAAGGTGCAGTGACCACGGCGATCGTAGCGCACGAAAGCGAGCTGCTATGGTGGCGATTATCGGACTGTGCGAGTCGAGCTGCTGGTGCGTTGGTGCGCGGTTTATGCAAAACAGCTACGAGGTATGAGGGTTTAGGTTATAAATATTGCATGAGTCATGGCGGTCTGAAGTACCTGCAGCATTCAACCGGCAGGTGAATTTATTAGTCGCGCGACTGCGGTTCCAGGATCTCGTCGATCGACTGCGTGCCCTGGATGACCGTGCCGGTGTGACCTCTCACCGATACCATGCCAACCACAGCTCCTTGGGGTTTATTCCCCGTGGCTAGCCAGTTTGTTGGAAACAATGTAGCTGGGCAGTCTGGTTTGCAGTAAGTTAATTACTCGGTTGTACGAAATTTTACGCTTCACAGGTTTGGTGATCGGACGAACAGCGGACAAGTGAGTTCACACCGCCCAACGCGCACGTACGTCTGTTCGCGTCAGGAGCGAACCTTTGATGCAACAACACTGCGACCAGGTAAACAACTATGAAGGCAAGTAGTTGAAGGTTCGCCCCAAAATGTGCGTCGTTTCGTCCGGTAATCCAATACCATAATATACCGAGGGCACTCGTTGCGAAAGAGCTGAGTGATCAGTCACAAAACTTTGTCAGTGTCATGTGCATTTAGCCGGTTTGAAGCCGGGACACCACTCTTTGCATTGTATTATCCTGTGTTTTTCTTTTTCAGGTTCAGGTTCAGATACGGCCCGTTGGCAGGACACATGTTTTAACGCTCGAGGCGTGTTGTTACGCCCGCCGGTGTGACCTCTCACCGATACCATGCCAACCACAGCTCCTTGGGGTTTATTCCCCGTGGCCAGCCAGTTTGTTGGAAACAATGTAGCTGGGCAGTCTGGTTTGCAGTAAGTTAATTACTTGGTTGTACGAAATTTCACGCTTCACAGGTTTGGTGATCGGATCGAACAGCGTACAAGTGAGTTCACACCGCCCAACGCGCACGTACGTCTGTTCGCGTCAGGAGCGAACCTTTGATGCAACAACACTGCGACCAGGTAAACAACCATGAAGGCAAGTAGTTGAAGGTTCGCCCCAAAATGTGCGTCGTTTCGTCCGGTAATCCAATACCATAATATACCGAGGGCACTCGTTGCGAAAGACCTGAGTGATCAGTCACAAAACTTTGTCAGTGTCATGTGCATTTAGCCGGTTTTGAAGCCGGGACACCACTCTTTGCATTGCATTATCCTGTGTTTTTCTTTTTCAGGTACAGGTTCAGATACGGCCCGTTGGCAGGACACATGTTTTAACGCTCGAGGCGTGTTGTTACGCCCGAATGCACCGGATGCAGTCAGGTGGACATAAGAAGAGGACGCTACGGGACCGTCGCCACGCATGCGGTTGAAGGTTGGCAATCCTGTATCCACAAAACCACACAAAGGACAAACCAAAACTGCATCGTCCCAGCACAGCGCCATCAGATGTCCGAAATGATGTACTCTCTGTGTAAGATGACTCCAAATTGGTCTTGTCAGAGAGAGAGGGGGAAGAGGAGGAGACTCGAGTTTGGAAAATCTTGGCCGGTGTCAATCTTAGTTACCATTTCTGATCCACTGCGCACATACACACGGAAATCGTGGTCGGAGATGAGTTCCTCGATCTCACTTTGTTTCGTGCCCGCACCACCCGTGGCCCGTGACTCGCAAGTCGGCGATCGGAGGTAAGGTAAGTGGACACGGAGGGACGTAGTTCACACGCTGCACTTAGCATTGGTCAATAATTCTTTGTCCGTTTTCTTGTATTTTTAGCTTTCATCATAACGGTCCCTTTACTCCAGCGCCAGGTCCAAAAACAGAGCTACGAAACGTGTCTTAAATGGATGCCCTTGTGTGTGTTTCTGACCCAACCACGTGCACGTGACGCACCGCAGCACCATAAGAATTTATGACCAGTGAACTCTTGCGGTGGTAGGGCCATTTCCCAGCCTCGTTCGGAGCATCTTCAACATTTGTGTGTTGTTGTTTCCGACACCATAGCCCACGACTGTGACGAATCATTGGCGCTGTGCGAATCACCATTTGTGTACGTTTGATTGATTCTAATTTACCTGCATGTACGAGGGGTCTGGTGCAGTGTCCGTCATATGCAAAACGAGAAATCCCATATTAGATAAGTCTTCCGCGATATCGCATCGTCTTGCAGTCCGTCGGGTATCGGGCATTAGGGTTTTGCAGCCGCCAACGGGGCGAAAGTCCGGCGGGAAAAGTATGGCACTTCACGATCTGGCCATGGGCAGGGACACACGGGCCACGGCTCTCTCTACACGGCTCTCGCACGATCTCATCCGGCAAGATTGATCGCCGCTGATGATCAAGTGCACTACAGGTTTTCGCCCCGATCTTCATTTCCTTCGTCGGCGGCCGCGTGTGAAAATGCGCCAATGCGGAAAGTTCGTGCAAATATTTACATGCACACACAGACACACACGCTTTGGGTCGGTGGATCCTTCGCACGCTTCTCCCATCCCACCGTGAACATGCGCGTACTGAAGCGAGATCAAAGCACAAGATTATCGGAATATTTCGCTAGGATCGGCCGGTGTGAATAGGACGTGTTGTTCGTTTGTTCGAAGTTACGCGGATCCACTTAAGCTGACCTGAATGTCCAACGGTGGCCTCCAGCAAAACAACGGTCTCAACTATGTTGCGCCTGCCTAGTAGCTTGGAGTAGCCGACAGTGGGTTGGAGGGAATTCGTTGTGTTTCTGGTCCGAATATGGGATCCTGTCAGTGGTGAGGACGCGGTGCATTGCAGCACTTGCAGTGTCTCGCCCCGAAACCGTTGTTGATGATCGTTGTAATTCGCACTGGAGATCATCTCGGGTTTGCCATCGAGATGTCGCAAACATCATCTGTGCGTTTGTCGAGCTGTCCACAATTCGTCCTAGTGGCTTCGTTCGCCACTTCGGCACTAGAGATGCTGTCCTCCCCGCCGTGCCGGGAGAGATGATATGATGTCGTGCATTGATGAGGGCATGCTTCCCAGGAGAGAACGATCGTCATCGGGCTTTACAAGTGGTCATTAAGCGCTTAGTTTCGAAGTTCTGCGTGCTGCTGCTGCTGTTGTTGTGGTGGTGGTTGGTGATGTATAGCACCGTGTCATAGGAAGGTGCGCACCACCGAAGGACTTCTTAGCCTTTTGACACGCACGCCGAGTCCGCAATTCGGTGTGCGCTCAGAAATCAGAGCGGTCCGGGCCGAAGCCCTGGAACCTACGTACGTTGGGCATTGGAATTGGATTGGTGCAGTGCGCATGATGCATGGTTTGCAATTTGAAATCGTGATTACGAAATAAATGTACTTCTTTCATCATCCCCATTCGATGTGTCCCTGTCCAACCCGGACCCGGTGGTCCTTTCCTCTGGCGCACACTAGGACAGGGGGGTTGGGTGGCAACAAATAAATCGACACCGAGTCCGAGCCGAGAGATAGTACCACTTGGACCAGCAGCTCCAAACGATGCTGGCCACCATTGCGCGAGTAGGCAGCCAAATCGGAATGTCCGGTCACCTCGGCTCGGTGACCGATGTGGTTTTTCTTGCTCTGCGTTGCTCCGTCCCGGTAAAACCCGTTGAAATCTATTGGTACCACGCCTCAGTTTGTTCTTTCGGTCCGTGCGTGGTGTGCTGCTGTGGTACGACATTCTGTGCAATTTTTCTTCTTTGTTGCTCATTAGTCACCAGTCATATTGCAGTGGGGATTTCTTGTGCGATCCACGTCGGAGCGAAGATCACGCGCACGAAACGCGATCGGTTAGCTACCAGAGTTTGGATCTGGCAGATCGATTTGCCCCCGAAGGCACCAACACCAACACCAAGCCGGGAAGCTAATTAGACAATCATTTCGGAATGTTTAACCGTATGATAAATGCTCATTGCCTGATACCTGGCATTGCCCTCGTTGTGTCAAGTCGCAATGTGCAGCTTCAATTTATCACTCGGGATAATTGATTTTTGAAGTGCACAATTTTAAGCGCCTTCTTAAACAACGTGTAACCCCGGCAGAGATGCACTTCACGCTGAGAGGTTTTTGGAAGAAAAGTTATTAGCCACGGGTAAGGGATCGCGTCTTTACGTGTGCACGTGTCTTTGCGCTCGTTGAAATGTTTTTCGATAGGTAATTGAGGCAAACCAATTATCGTACGCCGCGTCTGTGTGCGATGTCCTTTTGGGGTTGAGGTATCCTGGTAGTTGTTGACTAGTCGAACTAATCGAAGGTGTTAACAAGCTAATTTAGCAACTACCATCCCCGGGTATGATTGATGGAAGCTAAGGAAAATGGCGTATAATTGCGGCACTTTCGAGAATGCTGCCGAACGGTTCTTTTTGCCATCTTAAGACGTACAGTTCACCGTTGAGTAAGTGTATCAATTCAATAAGATGATTTATAATAATTGAAAAAATATTTCTTTGCCGGAAAAGCTTTCTCTTTGTGGGACTTTCTTCGTACGGAATGACCATAATTATAGGTTGAAAACGAACTTGTTTAAAAGATTCTTAATTACTACCCTGATCCTTTTGTCACAGGCAACTGTCTAATGGATCAATGTTGATCAAGTTTTCAAAGGGTAGTGATACGATTTTGGGGTTAAAAGCGCTCTCGATGTACACTGATTTGCAATTGTTGTGATAATGGTTAAATTTAAAGTATTTTTCATTATTTTAGAAACCAAATCATCAATTTTAATGATCATTTGCAGAGCACTACTCAGTCGCGTTAAGTCGTTTTTGTCCACGCATCAAATCAAGCAAGTCATTCGATCTGAAAATTGCCACCAACAGGGAACTAGAGAGGTGTTTAATACAGGACCCGGCGCGATAAAGGCGAACACGAAAAATCAGTGCTCAGCGCTCGCCGGACCACACTCACCGCGTGACCTTTAACATCGCCGTGCCCTGCGGGGATGACATCGAAATCGTATTGTATTGTACTAGCACGCACGCGAATACGGCAGCCTAGGCCAGCGCTTTACAAAGCGTTAAAACAAAACAGCAGAAACGATCCCAAAAGAATGAGAGAAATTGGAATTAATGGTGCCTTAATACACCGTTCATTACGCCGTACAGGGGAGCGACGAGCAAAGCGTTACAAATGTGGGAGAAAATAGCAGCTCGAGTGAAACATCGGACCTCAATGTTCATTAATGTTTGTGCAGAAACATTACAACGGGCACTCTTGGGCCAGTGCGGAAAGGAATGGGACGCACAAGTGATGTGCGAACATTGGCAACATAATGTTCCACCAGGCAGGCAAGCAGTGAGTTAACACATTAGCAATATTTGTGTAAGTGATGTTGCGAAACGCGAAATATTCGATTCAATTGGAAGATATTTGTTCGGAATGGGTGGAAATCGTGTTGGGTGCATGCGAGATTGAAGTATTTCTTCATTTCCCTTTACCTAATGTTTCCTACACAAGCGTGCGGGTAGTGATGTCCTGCAGTGAGCATGAAGTTAATGAACAAGTCAGAGTCAGTTGTTTTTGTTTTAGTGCATATTTAACAACAAGAAAATGATTGTGTTTCCTCGAGAAGACCTAGAGAGGTTAAAGATCATCGTTGAAATTAGTTTGTGTACTAAAAACAAATCAGCTTTAACGCGACACGAAAGCTTGCCTTCACGTTGGAAATAGATTAGAGAGTCCGCAAGTAACGTATGAACGGTCGCACACGAAGAGTAGCGGTTGTTGGGCAAATTAAATGTCCATTAGACACGTGCCAGCGCCTCGGGAAACCTCTTCCTTATAGCTTCTTCATCTGGGTGATCCTTCTGCGAGAAGTCTTGTAATTGATTGTCGCATTTGTGGTGGAGAATCGATTCGACATCCTCCTGGGTGTTATTTTATGGAGCACTTGACGCAGGACCTGCACAAACTATTTGTGATGGCAGGTCATCTAGGTTGCTGTGCGTGGATTTTGGAACGAATCGCAGCTCCCTAAGTTAGATTCCCCTGTCAAACCTGGACAATAGATCGCCCGAGCTGACAAGTGACCAAACCCCGGCAAACTCTTGGACCGACTTGGTGTGCGACTCATTCAAGTGCCATTAATCTTGCTTGCCAGTCATCTGGCTCACGCTAGGGCACCAGCTGCAAGACACCCGATTGTCGAATCGGCCAGTTGATCCGTGTAAATGGTTGAAATCAATTATTGTCACTTAGCGAAGCGTCGTAATTTATGTACTGCGGTCCGTTTTTCTTGCATCCCGGTCCACTCGATCCATCTCCGGTGTGAAGGATTTGCATACACTGCTGTAGGGCTTGCCGGCTGTACACGACTCTGGACGGTTAGCCCGTTATGGATTAGTTACGCTTCGCCGTGGCGTTGATCTGCTCCGAGCGCTAAAAGCTTGGCGTGAGCATGGCTTTGGCTGGCCGCCAGCGATGCACAAAGAAGTTGCACCAATGCACTGGCGAACAGCAACACTCTTCCATCGCACGATCGTGGCGTTGCTGAGGGTCAGGCGCTCGATGAAGCGAGCCACTTTATTGTAGGTCCGCACCATTGGTCCGCATTTGTCACAGCCATTGCGTCGTACACGCGATGATGGGTCGATTGGTTGGGTAGAGTTCATCTCCGATTGCCAACAACTAATCGAACTCATGTCGAATGACAGTTCTCCGAGGTGTTCGCTTTTGTGTCCTTAACGGCATCGCTACTGACGGGCGATCGTTTTACCTTTGGGCCGTTGGTAATCGAGCGCTGGCTGTCATAATCGATTAAACCGTTGATATCTTCTTCGATTTTATCGCGCTCGGCCACACGGCAGCGGAACGGGATTTACGATCCGCAGAATTGCAGCTGATTGCGGGCTACCGTGCTACCGCGCGATCTTCCTTCTGCCGAGACCGGTGGCAGTGCTCTCGTTCGCTTCGGTGCTGAAAGGGCACTCAATTTACATTTTAATTGAAAATTATCTCCCCACACCGGGTCGGTCGGTGTGCATTTAAAAGACGATTTGATCGATATGAAGCATGTGTGAAACGGAACGGAGATATCAATCAGGCTTAAAAATGTTAAAGAACTTCGCGTAAGATGTCTGATTTTGTTTTAATAGTTTCTCGCCCGAACAAGGAGCACGATCGAAAATGGCGTACCGTGCGAAGTCGAAGTGGTCGTGTGGCGCATTACATAATGTGAAGCAACTGGTACGCAGGACCGCTCAGGGCGATCGCGCGGGATCTCTGGCGAGAACAAGCGCGACAAAGCACGCAAACGCGCACGTTCGTTCGCACCACATTCGAGATCGAAGTCAACAGTCCGCCTACTTTTCCAGCACCAAGCGTAACGCGAACTTCGCAACACCAGCAGGAGCAGTAGCCACAGCAACAGCAGCAGCAAATGACAGATAGTGAGGACAGCCCGATTTCAGTTGACACACTCGCACACGCACAGTAGGCTCCACGGAAAGCTAAAAAGCAAGCGACACACGTTGTGGAGCTGTCAAAAATTGAATAGGCGGATCTCGGCAGCTTCTCCGGCCAGCTACCTTGGTAAAGTAGATGCCCAAAAAAACAGAGCTACAACACACTGCACTTGAACTCCTCCTGCTTTTTGTTTCGTTTTGTTTGGCAGCAACGCATCACATGATCGCGCTCGAATTCATCATGAATTAGCATCATAATTAATCCATTGTATCCGATGGGATCCAAGACGACGCTGCGAGACACCCTCGGGGCTTCCACCGTGGCACACTACTGCTGCGGCTCCATTTGTGGATCTAAATCTCATCCCCCTACAATGGAGCACAAATTGAGAGCGAAAATGAGTCCGAGACCTTTTTGCTTTGGTTTTGGTTACAACTTTTTGTTTGTGCTTTTGGGGACTATTCGGAGCATTCGGTGACGACGGCCAAATCTTCCGACAAGTTCGTTGTGATGTTCGCGCGTTTGATGTGAGCCGCGCGCGCCCGCACACTTCTTGTACCCAAAACCCAACCCCCGGACGAACCTCGAATATAGAGGTTAGGAAAAACACTTTCTCGCCCCTTGTTTGAGCTGTCGGAAATTGCGGGAGAACTCTTCAAGAAGCAACTGGAGGTGTTTGGAGACAAGAGCTCCCGAAACCGAATCCGGAGATCCGCGCTGGTTGGCGTTTTTAGGCATGTGCGTTCGAGAAGGACCGGAGGCTTCTACCTCTGGCAACCACCGTAAACATAATGAATGGCGTTGATGCCGTTCAGGAGGACGACTTTGATCGTGATGCAACTCGAGGACAGTTCCAAGGCAAGCGTTGGCAGCGTCTGACGCATGTACTCTAAAATGTGTGGCACAACAGCATGCCCAGCAAGACCCCGGCAAGAGCTCGATTGGAACAAGCTTCAGCTCAGATCAGATATACTGGTGGACCGCCGCTAGGGCTCCCGGGGACCCGCGAGATTGATGACTATCAATCTCGTGCCTCGCCACGAGGACTTGCGGTGTATGTTGTCCACTCGGGGCCACTACGACACCGAGGCACGCAACCCGTACGCACGCATGCACGCAGAAGCACTTCAACTCCACAGACCGGAGGCCTCGAGACCGGAGTTTTTGGCGTATTTTCAAGTTGCGATCACCGCTTTTGTCACACGCTCGAACGCGAATAGACAAACACTCGAAAAAACGGATCCAGAGCGACGGATTAGCGAACCGAAAACACACACAAAAGGAATCCATTGTGCTGCTGTTGCCGCTGGAGCGAGTCCGCGCCTTGCGTTTGACATTTCAACCGGATCGAACCGGGTTCGCTGTTCGGTTTGGCGAGATTTCAATTGGTGAAAACAATTTTGCCATCATTAATCTCGTGATTTGGCAGAAATGTCCGGGGACCCGAAGTTGCATGCAGAAATCGTTGACCGTGGTTAGTGCTGATCGATCTTGAGCCGATCGTTTGACGATCAGTCAGTCAGTCAGTCAACCCAGTTAGTTATTCGTGGCTTTGGGGTGCCGATGTTGAGTGTGGTGATCGAGTCCACAGCGAGACACGAGTCCGGTCCACTACTTCAAGATCACAGAAGAAGAAGGTGGACACGAAAAAGGCGAAAAAAAAGTCTGCGTTGCGCAACTGTGACACTCTCCGCACACACACACACATGTGCTCACCGAGCCCGATCATGGAAAATTGGCAAATTCTATCGATCAAAAGCTCGTTAGACGATTGATGACTTTGTTTTACGGGGTTTGTTGGCAGGCGCATACCATGCCGGACCTCGGGCGGTTGGTGGTAAGATTTACATCGCCTGAAACACGAAACAAATACACACGTCGTGGTGACTATGAACTAGATTGTCACAAATTTCGCTGCGCCTTAGATCGGGTTGAACATTGCGTTGGGCCAGGAACGGGGGTTTTTGCGGTGGTAAAGGGCAAAGAAATGTATGCAAATAAGCAGGACAAATGCCGCAGGAGATTGATTAAAACATACGTCATTAGCTGGGAGTTTGAAGCTATTAGCTGTCATAAATAACAGATCAATCTTGAGATTATGACCACGAGGCACGCACCGAGAGAACTTCTCTCAGAATCACAATTAAACCAGATTATTCATCTCGGCTGTCGCTGCATGTTGCTACCTGGCTGGTGAAGTATCGGATCAAAAATAGTTGTAGCAACATTGCAACATGTCCCCCAGGGCTGCCAATACGCTCGGACACATTATCGCATTCCTGGTGTGTGTTGTGTTTTTTTTTTCTCCTTATGAAAATTTGAATTGCGGGCTAATAAAATTAAATTCCAATTTACGCAGAACCATCATTTGCGGCCGGCAACCGATGCCTAATTGACCTTTACGGATCTCCCCCTTCCATCGTGCCACCACGCTCCTTGTGTCACGTCCGCGAACGCCTTGCCGTGCGATAATCCAGTTTGTCACGTTATAATTAGGCATTCTTGATTGATTCTATTGATTTGAGTGCACTTGGGCAATGTGTGGCCTTCTCTGGCCTTCCTTGCTTCCACCAGCGCCCGCTCTGCCCCTTCCGCTCTCGCGTCTTCAGGAGGGAGTAAAATTAACTCATTACTTTCATCCACAGCGCACCGTCCTCCCTAATAATATGCTTTTTACACAATTGTTGTAACTTGTTGCCGATCTGACATTTATCGTGGTGCGGTGCGGACATTGTAGCACAACGTTAAACCTGCTGCAACGTGCCCTTTTCGCAGGCAGCGTCCCCCCCGGTTCTGGAATCTAAATTGAATGAAAAGTAAAACAACGCTCTAAACACACTCCGAATCGTGCCGGTTGCGATCGATCGTACTGCGGACAAGTACTTTGATGTGAGTGGGGGGGGGGGGGGGGTTGGGGGGGGGGGGGGGGGGGGGGTTGGGGGTGATGGGAGAGGAAAAACACACACACACATATACGTGCAGTGGAGAAAAGAAAGAGAGAAAAAAGAACATACTGTGTCCGGACGTATAAATCTTTCCGCTCGATCTGGTGGACCTGGGCCTCGTGAGAGCTCGTCCTGCAGTTCGACCTCGCCGCCACAAAAAGGCCGATCCGCCGACTGCAAAACCTCGAACGAAGCGAAAAGCTCATAAATCAACCAAAAAGCCCTGTGTGTCTAAGGTGCGCGCGCCCGCGTTAGGGCACACTCCCTCCAACGACGAGTGGCGACCCGGACTGCGTCAGCTTTCCAGATTCAGGCAGGTCCGTTGCACTTTACTTATCCGGAGCGTCCGATGGAAAACGGCCACACCCCGAAAACGAGCTCCGGGTGCATGTAACCGGGCGAGGATGTTTTGCAAGCCGCCTGTTTCCCGAGCTGCGTGTTTTTCTATTCCTTCTCCGTCCGACATTGCAATCCATTGGGCGTGCGCTTCGATCGGTACAGCAGCATTTTTTGTGTTGCTTTTCCCGATCATCATCCGCAACATAAGACAACAGCAAAAAAATTAGGGAAAACTGAACTATAGCTGACTGTTGGTAAGAATCGGAAAACGGTACACACGACGAGAGCAGGGAAAAGGCAACCGCGTTTTGAAGTCTAATTGATAAATAAATTAAAATTGGCTTCGAATCATAATTAAACCATTATGTAATTACGTGTCTGTGTTATGTCGGGAGGTTGTATGTTTTTTTTTGTTTGCTCTATCCCGTTTTTGCTGGTTGTTTTGTTTGTTAAGCGTACACCAGGGCGATACTGCTGCTGCACTCTCGTATGTTGCATGCCTGTTGCATGCCCAGCGTGTGGAGTTGTTGCTTGAAGTTGTTTCGTGCACGGGCGTGTGTTCGATCTCGTGGATTTTCGATCCGATTGGATTCGGTTGTGCGTACGGTTGCTCTGCGGGTGCGTTCGTTAACGTTGGTCGCCTTTTGGGGCTTTGGGGCGTGGACCACGATCGACCAGACCGAGGAAAATTCTGTGAAAACCCAATCACCACCACCAACACATGAGCTCGATTCGGACCGCACAGGCGTGTGTATGTTACAAAGAGCCTCGAGGGGACCTAGTTCGATTGCGTGACGATCGATCGCGTTGGTGGTAAGTTGGGTTGGACAGTTGGGCACCGAGTGCAGAAGAATGTCTTCCTCATTAGTACATTTTTAAAAGAGCCGGTAGCTAAAATTCCTTTCGCAGTCTATTCTCCTCCGCTCAAAGACATTACTATTATCCCACTTATCTGCGTTAAGCTATGCGAGACCCTAACTTGAAGGTTTAACCGTACACAGAAAATAGTTGTTTTTTTGAAGAATTACGAAAGCCAAACCATTTTTTTCTAATTTTTCGTTTCGTTGCATTGATCGGCAGCTAGTAAAACAAAAACCGAACCAAGTCATTAGTACTCGAATTACCCTTTTCTCTCCCAATCAACAGATACAGTTTCCCCGTACGAGTAAATTAGTAATTTACGTTGGCCGGTGGTATACGTCACCGAATTCCACCCGGGGCTATCGGCGTCACACGGAAAACTCGACCCAAACCCTTGCGCTTGATTGGTGCCCGATTGCCGATGTGCATCAGCCAAAGTGGGCGACGAATTCCCACTGATTACCTTGAATTCCCATAACGAAGCGATGCATCTAGCCTGTCCGCACAATCTGCCGTCGGAACAGGGTATAAATTAGCTGCACCGATGCCCTTCGGAGGGTCTTTAGACGAAGGAGGGAGGCAGAGAGGGGCATCGGGAAAAGAGACTAGAGGATGCGACAGTTGTCGCCCGGTAGTGGCAGTAGTAGGCTGTGGCACGATGGCATGTGGCAAATTTCCTAAAACAGCCATCACACCACAAGCGAAGATAGCCTTACGCGAGCGTGCGCGTTCGCGCGGTGGGTCTGCGTTTTGCTCGCGCGCATAGGGATTTCTCCGCGGACGGTTGGGTTGGGTGCCGTTTTCGCGCCGAGATCTGCTGCTACAGAGGCTTGGTACAGTTTACGAGCACATTCCATGTTCGTGGAACGGTGGAATTCGTCTTCGTCAACAGCGAATCAAAGTTTCCCGAGAGCTTCGTTCCATTCTCGACGATTTTCGCCCCGTCTTAATTAAGTTGTACCGTGATTAGTAACATTCGTAAATTGGAAAGTAACAGGTTTTAATCGATTTTTTATTCGTCTAGCTACCGGGTGGACTCGGTGGGTGCTCGGGTATAGTATCCCGTCGTGTTGAACGGCGCTATGGCGCTTTTGGTGGTTTGATGGAATGAATCTACTACTTCTTCGTCGAGGCTTAACGACCTGCCAGGTCATGCTGGTCAATTGTATTGATAATTAACACATTTTTATGCGTGTAATCGTTGATGGATTGGTGGGATATTGGTCGAGGCTTCTTCGATCCGGAGTGCAAGCACTGACTCTCTGGCATTGAGGTATGAAGTAATCTAGGAAATCATTGAACACTAAGTACACCAATAGGACACATCCTTTCGAATATCTTTTTTTATCCTCATAGTAACGATGAGAGTTTCCACAGGGCAGAACCGAGTATCAAACCCCTTCCAGACTGTCAAGCTTCGGGTAAATGAAAACTACAAAACCAATAATGGTAGACCAACACCTCTTGAGGATATAGATCCTAAAAAGAAGCAGAATACCTAGCAAGATCTAAAGAAATTCTCTCTTGACGACCTCAGTAGTTTTTACAGACATCGAAGGCATTGATTGTGCCACGAATCTATGCCATCGAAAACATAACAACAACTCTTATAAGCTTCTCTGGGGTTTCACAGGTTTAGGAAGCATTAGACTGCAGCAAGGGGCGGTCGGTGGTGTATACGATAACGGCGCCGGTCTTTACACGGCAGGACCGGGGTTCGAATCCCGGCGGACCGCCTCCCCGTACGCAGGACTGACTATCCAGCTACGGGTAAAACTAAGTCATAGAGAGCTAGCAATAGCAGGCCAAGACCTCACGAGGTTGTAGTGCCAAGGAAAAAGAAGAAGAAGAAGACTGCAGCATGTACAAACATGTGATCCACAGTTACGTAGACTTAAATAAACTGTTAATAATATCAATATTATTGTCAAACTTATACTGGTATAGAGCATTTTGTCATACTACATACTCCATCATACACCCGGTCATACTACAGCCTGAAGAAACTTCTTATTTTTGACCCCGTATGTGTGGAAGGACAATGGAGGAGCCGCTACAATGATAAGCTCTATGAGCTGTACGGGGATCTCACCATCGTGCAGCGAATTAGGCTCGCCAGGCTCCGGTGGGCTGGTCTTCTTCTTCTTTCTTGGCCTAACGACCTCTTAAGGTCATGCCTGCCATTTCTGGCTTACTAGACTAATTGATACCGCATAGTTGGTTAGTCAATCCTCACTATGGGGGAACGGCCCAGATGAGACTTGAACCCCGGTCCTGCCGTGTGAAGACCGGCGCCGCTGTCGCATCACCACCGGGCCGCCCCGCATGGTCATGTCATGCAAAAGGCACCGGACGACCCAGCCCGTATAGTCCTTTTAGGCCGTCCACATGAACAGAGGAGGCGTAGTAGGCCCAAACTGAGATGGCGTTGATGCGTCCAACGGCAGCAGGCCAAGACCACGAAGCGGTTGTAGCGCCTGATAAGTAAGTAAGTAGAGATTTTGTTATATACAAATAGCGTGGAATAGAAAATAGTCAAAAAAAAAACTTCATTCATTCAAAGAATAACAAGTTTTGAGATTTCTTAAGGAAGCTGCACAAAAAGTATTAAATTTAAATCTAGATAATAAGTTATGTCAAAGTCGAGTGGAGAATCTTAGCTCACTAGCCACTTCTAATATAAAAGGCAACGATATGACTATAGACGATGATCACTAAACGGAAAGCTTGACCAGGAGATTATCATGCCTACAGCAACTACATATCTCAATAGTATCTCCGAGAGAACAGTCTGTCTGAAAGAGGACCCTTCACTGAACCCAACAATCGAGCCAATTTAGAACACACTAATTAACAAATATTTTTATGTCATTCCGCACGCTACACAGACCCTTAGCTTACCTCCTGGCTGATGATGGCATGCTGTGAGGTGGGTTATTAAAAATTTGATGATCATTTTAAGGCATATTTTTAGTACATTCGAATGTGTATGCGGCGGACTAACAGATCATTATTTTTATGCCCAAAGAAAGGTGGGGTCGTAAATTCTAAAAAAACGCTCCCACTTTTATACGCATAAGTAAATTGCGTAAAATAATTGTGAAACACAACTACAGACGATACTTAAAAAAAAAGCCCTCGAAAAGTAACAGCATTGTAAAACATCTCATAAGGCACCTGCGCAGGCAGAAAAAAAATACAGCTGAATCACAGCTATAAAATTAGTCTTTTTCACTTATCGCAACTCAAAAACGCACCCAAGGGGAATCAAAAAAATGAGATGAGTCGGACCTTTTCCTCTCCGACGTGGAAATGTATGCCGTGTTTACACAGATGCTAATCAATGTGTAGCATGAACGCGGAACCAAGCCTCACGGCACAAACCACGCGGGATCACCGTTTACATTAAGATTAGATATCACCAATTCACCGCTCGGCAATCCCCATTACGCATGTTAAGTTATGCTTCCTCCCGGAGCCCCAGAAGAGTGAAGGAAATGACTGACTGACGGACTGACTGACCACACCACATCACACACTGGCTTTTTCGTAAAGTCATTTGATGAGCCTACGATACACGCTGTTTAACCTGCTTGCCCGAGCAGAACCGGACCGCAATGTGGAGAGACCGAGAGTGGCGAGAATTAGCAACTAAATTAGAAACATTAACCGACCTGGCCAGGTATATCACTTTAAACTGCAGGAAGTACGGCCGAAACCGGGGCGTAGCGTAGTGGAGATGACATTAAGCGCTAGAAATTTAATTTAAATTCAACGGATGAGTTTCAAATCTTCCAAGTGAACCGATATTGCACATTCATCGTGTGTAACACAGACGACTTGCGACTTGTGCGAGTGGAAAATGGGAAACCCTTTGCTGATGTTATTGGCAAACCGGCACATAAATCATGGCAAGCGTTAGCATAAATCAAAATCGATGACACCGAGGACATTGAGCAGCACTTGGTGGATAAGGATCTCGGCGTTGGGCTTTTGTCACAACCGCATCATAAATCAAGCTAACAAGGTCACTCCGAAGTGGTTGGATGTTTTTGTTTTTTGAAAGAGAGCGAACACTTTTCCATTGCGTTAGTCACACTTGGATAATTGAGTGGAATGAGCTGAGCTGTTTGTGATTTCTTACACACGCTACCTGTTTTGCGCCCTTCTATGTGCACCCTGGTTAAGTCTGCAATTGCGACCATTCGTGCTAATTTTGCTGTGTTGATTACCGGTGTGTCACTACTATCTTGGCGCTGTTAACTCCCATGGCATCCCAAAACCACTTGCCATAAGGGTGGTGGGCTGTCTCGCTGCGTGTCTTCTTTTGGAGCTGAAGAAGCGGCGAGTCGATTGTACAGGTGCGATAAGCACGAATTTATGATGCCATGTTAGCGGATTGAGTCGTTTCCATTTTTCATCTCACCTGCTTCGGCGTGTGTCTCTTCTGACGCTCGGATGATGGAACCGTGGCGGATGGAATTGGGATCCGACGCTGATAAGAGGCTTTTTCGCGCGTCCTATTTGTGAAACTCGCAAGGTTTTATGTGTGAGTACTCGCGCGACTCTAGTTGTCACTGTTGTGGTTTGATTCCCACGCGGCATGGGAAACCCGGAGAGTGACTTTAGTGCCGGTGAAGCGGTGTCGATCGTTGCGTGAATCACGAATCAGTGAAACCTGGGTGACAAACCCGCGAGACCTTACGCCAACCCCGAACAGGCGAATAATATCACTGGTAAATTCGTGTTGTGGATGTAGACCTGAAGGAACAGGGAGGGTCTGGGAGGGAAATCAAGTGAAGAAAAAGGGTATGATACGCCAAAGGGGCTAATCGCGAACGACTCGGAGCGAACAATCTTGATAAGAGCGACCCTTCAGGGGGACAAACGTTTGCCTCCGCCCATTGCCAGTAGGGGGTGGCGCATTTTCCATGCTGGGCCTAGACGAGTTGGACCAGACACTGGTCGAGTGCTGGGTGTGGTGGTGGTGATGGTGGTCGTACTTTATGGTTATGGAACAGCATAAAGGGAGCGTGAGCGCGTGAAGCATAATTCCATAATTTCCCGTTCGCATTGTTACCACTTCATCTCCTCGGGATCGCCTCCTCTTCGCCCGAGGGTTTTACAGAAATCTTGGAAAAGAGAAAGAGATAGAATGGCGATCTCCTTCGAGCTAGGGAAGGACGACCGTTTATTATGATTCATATCAACGCGGACGCGGACAGGGATTCGAGTCCAAATCGAGACCGATCAACAGTGTCCAGGCTGACTCATAGTGTGCCCTCCGATACATGTCATAGTTGTTCTATGGCATGCCTCACCCATGCCGTACGTGCCACACAAACACTTGGGAGTGATTTTCCATGTACAATATACAGCATTTAATGTTCAATTCTTCGACCGACGGGCGAAAACTTATGCTGCACGGATGGAATGCAAACACACCGGTGTTGTGTTTATAATTTCCATCTGATAGCAATCAAACATTCTGAAGCGTGGCTTTGTGTAAGCTATTTCACGCTCGCGCCCATCGTGTAACTGGCCCCCGTAGGTCAAAAACAAATGCTTGACCAAACTGTCGTCCCCCGTGTAGTGCTTGCCGTACCGTCGACGTGATCGGGCCACTGACCGCCGGGTGCGGGTGAAATTAAATCGTACCCGGCGAAACAGGGAGTGTAAAATCGTGCATCAAGAAGCCATTTCCCTTTTGGTTTGTCGAGTGTGGATTGAGCATTTACAGCTCGGCTGTAAACGATTGCGATCGTAATGGCGAACATGCAGGCCCAGCGACGTACCAATCACCTGAGCCGTCCATTCCAGCCCAGATTGGTAATACTACTGGTATTAAAAAAAAGGGACCGTAAAAACTTCATGAACCTTCTCGATAGGAAGGTTGGCAAAAGTTTCGGTCTAGTAAGGGAAAACCCTGTAGCCTATAAATTACAGAACCTCATCACCATCATCATAATCATCATCGTGAAAGACCTTCAGCTTAAGCTTCTCGCCCATCTGCAACGCTTCCGAGAGCAAAAACGGTTCGGCGCAAATGGCTTCCGCGCTCGCTCGCTACAAAAGACTTGAACGCGCACCGAAGCAACGAACCCGCCCGTGATGAATGTTCCACTTCTAAGTACATCAATTGATTGCACCCGACTGATCCCGTAGATCCATTTTTCTCCCCACCACGCCACCACACCATCCTTCTCCTCGCACCCGTGCGAGAGAAAGAAAGTGAACGAAACACATCGCCATCGTTCGTGCTGTGCCCGAGTATCAAATGGTATCGATTCGATGAATTATAAATGGTATCAATTAAATGGTCTCTCGCGAATGTGCACCTGGCCACTGCAGAATCGAGACCCCCGTAGAGGGGGGAGTCTCTTTCATCGCAGGACGACGCAGCGGTTATAATTTATCGCCCGGGTCTCAGCTCGAACTCTCGGTGAGCCGCATTCTCTGGTGGGGTTTCCCTCAACTAGGCCATCTCCCGATCGATCCCGGGCGGTCGGTGGTTGGACTTTGTTGCGTCTAAGAGATATAATGGGGCCTGCCATATCAATTGGGAACCCCAAGACGCCAGGAAGAAACTCCGATTTAGGGATTATTGCTCCTTTGTTTCGTGAGTCCAGATGCTGGTCCAGGAAAATACTTTCCCACTCGATCGTCTTTTTATCGGTGCCATTTTGCGGAGGATCGCCAATCGCCTACAAGTATGACTCCCTTTCCGATACGGCTATTTAACACATCAAAGAGGTTCGTTGCTTATGTTGCCGGTGGCGACACCACGGCTTTGTGCCGTCGGGAACTCGGGAACGGGCTCGGTTGCAACGTGATAATTACATTACGGTAATGGCCGTATAATTCTGGAATTGTTCCGATGTAAACAAACATTTGAGTTATGGGCTCAAGGTGGTCAACCCGAAGAGAGAGAGAGAGAGAGAGAGAGAGCAAAAGAGGAGGATTGTAAATAGCTGAAAGCAAATTTTTCCACCACATTCTTAACGGTCGAAGGTAGAACCGACGGCTGGGGGTGGAGAACGCACGACGCTCACGATCGCACGATGAATGGTGCCTGTGTACCGTTAGTTTAATTAAACGCAACAATATATTGTCTTAATGGCAATTTCCTAGCGAATAAACTAATCATTAGCAAACGGCTGCTAATCGGAGATGATCGTACCGGTTTGCCGATATGTTTGTTATACTAAAGTTGGCATTGGAAGCGAAAAGGCTAGCTTGATTAAAGCAGTGAAACCTGCTCTGTCTCTGCACAATACACCGTCGATCAATCACGAACAAACGCATTAATCGATTGTTCAATCACGTAAGTGAAATTTCGCATTCGCCACATACTCTGGGTGATCATACCGGGCAAAAAACCGGGCTGAAATCGCTTCATTTTCGCCCGATAGCATGCTGCGGCGTCTTCACTTTCTCTTCGCTCCCGTGACGCTTTCGGACGGCTCATCATCGGTAACGCGATTGTGACACGATCATCCTGCGGTGGAGCATCAGTAAAGTGAGAGAGAAACACCGCATGAAACAAAGTATATTTAATTACTGTATGAAAATTTATGATCTCAGCAAACGCAACCCGTCGGCGGCACACACTCGCGTGCCTTACGGTCGTTCGCGTTTTGCACCCTGCGATGGGCTCGTCTCGGTTCTTTGTCCCGCAACAGGCGCAAGCAAATGAATCTGGCGGGAGCATTCCACCGGGAAAACCTCGAACGGAAGCGACCGCTTGACAAAGGAGTGTGTTCTGCTCGTCCAACTTCCTAGCCTGCATTCGTCCAGCCTGGGTTGCGATTTAATTGGTTTGCTGCTGCTAGTGCTGCTGACGCCACCACCGAAGACGAAGAGACCCAGAGTTCGAGGGAACCACGTTTTGTGGCGTCGCTGGCCGTGTCTCGCCTGGTATGCTGTGGATCGACTGGTGAGCTACCGTTACCCGCCGGGGGTTTCGTTGACGAAGTGCAGCCCCGGTTTTGCACAGCGAGCAGCAGCAGGCACCAGCATAATTGATTGCTTCTAATGGAGCCGGGCCGTAAATTCTTAGAGCGTGTGAAATTCATTCGAGCTTTTGCTGGATCGCTCCCTTACCTGCTCGTTGGGTCGGAAGAGGTTAGAAAAGAGTGGGGTGCAGGAGGGAAGGGAAGGAGAGGGTCAACCAAAAAGGGGGGTTGACACTGGCGGGCGCACTCGCGGAGCACTTGCAGAGGTTCGCGCGAAAGCGAAAGAATTTTAATCGGTTTCCGAGTTAATTGAAACTGAAAACGGTTTTGCACCGGAGCGCTGCAACACACGGTGCTGCAGTTGCATTTTGTTTACCCCCAGAGGGCATGCGCTTCTGACGCACACACTCGTACTCGTACTGCAGTGCGCATGAACCACTTTACGGTAGCATTCATTTCGCAGCTAGGAGTACGTGGTGATTCAGGGTGATAATTGTGACCCGCCGTTCGAGGGACGTGATTTGCTGTACGGGTTCCTAGTTACCGTTGTCGAGTGGCGTACACCGATCAGTCAGAATTGTCAAAAGTACGTCAAAACATTGGCCACAACAACTGCGAGAGCTGAGCGTGTCCGGGAGTTGAAGGAGTCGGACAAAAATAAGGGCGAGGTCAGATGGAAATAATACGCGTGCTGCTGTCATAATAATTGCTTCCCCTTTTACACACACACACCGAGCACCAGAACGCTTCCCTTTTCCTGGATGAGGTTCCCATACACCCCCCGACCACCGCCGAGAGGACGCGAAATGACGTGCAATGTCAAAGTAATGACTCGATCAAGTTGATCGACTCGAGTGCGCTGAACCGCAACCGCTTATCAATCAGCAAGGAAAAGGGAACCAGGGAAAGGAAAGGAAGGGGTGGTGAGGAGGAGGAACAGGAGGTGAAAACAAATACTACAGCCCACCACGATAATGATAGCGTTTGCGTGTGTGTTGGGTGGGAATAAAATACGTTCGTCGCTTACTGCTGCATTGAAGTCGTTTGTGATTTGCACCTTAACAGAGCGTTGTCTCAAGGCCCCAGGAAAAAGGGACTAAGTGTAGGTATGCTTTTACTCTCCTTTTACCAATGCCAGCACACAATTACCCCGCGTTTGATAAGCAACCGCGTGTTGCCGCGGGTTCGGTCGAGCGAGAAGCAATTTTTCAAAACCATCCAATATCCGCCAGCGATCCGATCCTGGCATTGTTCGGTAATCAATACCGAGCGACACCTCCCATTGTTAGGATAAAAATTTGCACTTTCCACACGCTCGAGCGCGAGTAGGATCGTTCCTGGTTGCCGAAAATAGTTTACATTCAATTAAGCAAATGCAGCCCGTTTCAAAAAGCGCCGCTGGGAAAACAATTTGTCCCGGAGTTCGTGTGACTTTGCTTTGCCGACCGTTCGCGTGGTACAACCATGGATGGTGCGGGAGAGTAGAAAAGAGTACAGGAAGAGGGAAAGGGATTAAAAGGGGGGTGGTCTTGCAGGATATTTATCACACCATTAACAGTTTCCAAAAAGGCAACGTCGATCGGCCAGATGGACACGATAGCGGCGCGCGTCGGTATCAGTTTACGCACCGGCCTTTCTTAAAAGCAAATGCCGCCTTAAGGCACCGGGGAGAGCGAGAGATGGTCACAGCGACTGCTGAAACAAAACAAAAAAATCAATTACCTCTACTTACCGCAAAAGGTAAACAAGAAATGGAACATTAAAAAAAGCCATCTTCTACAACATCTGCCAGTAACATCTTCACGCAGAAATGCTTTTGGCGTGCCGAGGATGCCCAAGTCTCGGGCCCAAGTCTGGTCAAACCAAAAGGGAGGAGATCATCCTGCGATCACAAAAACCCGGGTGAGAAACCATTCTCTCACACATGGTACGGGCTCGGACGTGCGAACTCGAGCTGGAAACCTTGGAGACGCCGATCGTAGATAGCCGATCATTCATTTAGCCGCTGGGAAATGGAGTCTCTTTATTATTTTTTGGGGGAAATCCCGGCGTTTCACGGTGGAAAGGAAAACGAGATTGTCCTAGGCATTAAATGCAAAACCGTTGCCGTTGCCTTTCGGAGCACGCATCACTCGCATGCCTCGAGCGTATGGGACGGCATCAGGAAACTGCAAAGTCTCGCCATTGTTTCCATTTGCGTTTATCGCGTGAAGCGATAAATACCATTGCTATGCGTGTGTTCAGCTGTGGTGATGTGCGTTACGCCTTTGGAGACAGTGTCCGGAGTTGCCAGTGACTTCGGTTCGAACGGGTTTCCTTCTTCCCGTGCCCCAACACAACCCTTCTGCTCCGCCCCAGACACACAGACACTTGTGGTACGGCAGGATGATTAAACGATTAAAACCATTCGTTTATTGCGAAAAAATCGCAAACAGGTCGTCTGCGGATGAGCTTTCACGTGAAAGAAAAGTCTTGAGGAACACCTGTAGCTATGTTGTGGAGATACGGTCCTTCCCGGTGTCTTACGATGCATGGGAATGCTCTTTTCTCTCTCTCATTCGTGCCGTATCGTAGTCCAGTTGACACAGAGGATTAGTTTCGGTCGTCAACACCACAGATGGGGATCCCTTCCGGCGAGAGATTCATCCTTCCACCTGAACATCGATCAATTATTAAAAATTTAATTACTTTCCCATTAACGGGACACGGATGAATGGCCGGGCGAACCACCGCAACCCATTGATTGAGGTTGGCAAACCCACCTCGCTGACCCAATCAAACCGTGCTGAGCTGGAGGGCAAAGGCCACCGACGGAAACAAAAGCCCATCCTTGGGTGGTCATTCGCTTCGGAATGAGTGACCTCCCCTTCTTGACACTCAATCAAACCGCACACACACAGACGCACGCACACAAATATTTACACTACAAAAAAAAAAACTACGACCTACCAGCATTGTTTTTCCGCAAAAAGTTGGCCACAAACAGAAACATACGGGACCGGGGTAACGCAAATCTCTATCGCTTGGACATCTTTATCCGTAGCGTTTTGCTTGCCTCATTTCACGCTAGTCTGTTCCGGCAAGGGATCTTTCGGCCGACCAGCAGTTTTATCGAGGGGCGTCCAACTGTTGCCACAATCAGCATTATGCACGCTTTTCTAAAGTACGCTTATCCCACCGCTGTCTGTCGAGCTGTCGCAGTTGTTTGTGGTATTTCGCTGCAGGGCATAAGGCTGGCCAGGCCGTTTCCGTGCCGTTTTTCGAACAAGAAAATGCTGGTGATCATATTTGGAAGATCTCTTCCTGGGCAGTGTTTTGACAGCCGGTGGTGGAAAATAATCGCGATAAGAGTTGCTTTGCTGAGAAAAAACACTAAGACTTACTAAGAAACTAACACTTTACGCATTTAAATTAATGTTCAAGATTGAGTTTATGATACCGAAAGTTAGATTTTTTGTTTACGTGTTGACGTTTGGAAGCTTCAGCTCAGTTTAGATTTCTATCCAAACTGACAGTCTCAACAAGCCTGCAAATAAGAAGTCTGATCTCATCGCACCGATAACCATCTGTTCGATAAAAGATTAAAACAAACAAAGAAATTTGTCAGAGTTTAGATCATGGATTACTGGTTGGCTGCATGATAATAGCTCTTTTGAGGTCTTAGTGATCAGTTACTACGCCATTTTTGAGGTTAGAGGCGAGTCTTGAGATGCGAGAATTGGATCGACGACAAGCTTACGGTCAATACGATATTTTGACATGTGCATTTAGTTGCTATTTCTGTCATTTTTTCGTGGAATTCCCTAACTGTACCCTGGCCCTGGGGTTTGGTATTGCTCATCAGTATTTGCTGTTTCTGAGCAATACCAGGTCTGTTTCCTATCAGAAGCGTTCATATTCAATATCTTTGTCCAGGGATATAATTCGAAGTACTCCAATTTCTGGTTCCTTGATTCTCCTGGACGTAGTAACTCCTAGTCAACTGATAACTCTTCAATATGTTGCCTGAACTTAGCACACATGATGTCTTAACTTCAAACATTACAGACCCTTTTTCAACTGTTAGCGAACAACGTCAATAACGTCTCAAGTTGCAGAAGGACATAACAATAACTGAAGCATTGGCTAAAACCATCAGTCAATCGCTCTTTTCCATACAAACAGCAACCAAGTACGTAAGAAGTTGCTCCATTACCATCAAAATACCACACAACACAGACAAACAAAACTTGTACTCCATTTTCTACTTTCCCATAAACATGACAGATTGTTAAATGAATCCTAATTCCCTTAACAAAATTAATCATTTATCATTGCTCGGGCGCTGCTGTGTACGACAGACGCTTGACTTGGAAGGGTAGGATTATATCAAAAACCGTCGGTCAATGGTAGCCAGAATTGAATGCGTCTGGTTTTGGGCATGCAGAGAAGCAGCACAACATACACACACACAGTCCGATAAGTCCATTAATTATGCAAAAATGATAATTATGACCATTACAAACACCGGGAGTTAGAAAGTGGCAAATGTAATGACAGCTAGAGTGGACATAAATATGCCCTCTGGTGGTCTCTCGCGATGCGCGCAATAGGAGGCGAAAGATGGGGAGAATGGCAGTAGGAGGAGTGTACGCGGAACGCCAGCTTTTTTGCCTGTCCGTTCCACGGGGGTGCGGTTGGCAGGAGGCTTTTCAACAAATGTCTCTGCAGCTCACTGAACATACGCATTCGCTTTTGGACATGAGTTTTCTCCCAGTAGGTATCTTTCTACTTTGTGTCCCTTTTGGTAAGCGGGAACATGGCAGGGGGAGGGAAGGGGAGGACACGCGAGGGTTATCGTGTCTTGGCTGTCGATTCGCAGGTGATAATTACATCGTTTTCTAGGCTTCGATCCGCAAGCAAATCCGCCAACCCGTAACAAGATTGACTCGTTTCCTTGTTGCTCTCGACTCTCGAGCAGCCTCTGGTGGCCCGCTAAAGGGGTACCAATACACGCACACACAGACACAGACACACCGTTGTTGAAGTGCAGCTAATTCCTTCAGTGCGCGCAGACTCGAAAGCTTACCTCCCTCCAAAGAAGGCCATGCCTTGATCATGATGATGACGCTGATGCTGATGATGGTCGGTTGGGTTTGGAGGCTTTGGTCTCTCGGGCCCGATCCGGCGCTTCACCGAATCCGGCACGACGGTGGTAATTAATTTCGATAGACCTTGGGCTGTGGCCGGCAGTGTAAGATAATCATCAGCGCATACGTGTGTGGTTTGGCCGAGCGGGGGCCCATTTTCGGGATGCATTCTGGTGTTGGTCGTTGGTGAACGCGCACAAAGTTATCGATTGATCTTGAGATGAAAATCGATACGATAAGCCCTGCGAGAGAGAGGATGATGAAGCATCACAGCAAAAGGAGTGGAGAGTGCCATTCGATATGGACCCATACCCATAGTCGTAGCCGTAGGGCGCAGGAAAATTCGATTTGTTCGCTAGTTTGCTTAAATTACGGTGCAAACCTTCGGAATGGCAATGAGTTACGATGTTCCGATCGGTGAGGAAATAATGAATTAACCATTTAGCGCGCGCACACACACACACACATTAGTAGAGGGAAAGATTTTTCAAACGATCAGCACACACACTCACACTGTTTTTCCGCGCAGAGTTGAGAAAAATTACGCAAAATGTTCCAATTATGCCAGCGCAAAACGGGCATCAATCGGGGCTAGTTAATACCTAGGGCCTAGTATCTGGTTCAAAGTTGAAGGCTGCTTGCTTCCTTGCGAGCTATGTTTCGTTCACAGCATTTACGCATCAGAAAGAAGAAGAAAAAAAAGCGTTTTTCTTAATTTTCCAATCAATCAATCATCAAATGTTTGAGCAAGGGCGGTTCGTCGCTTTTCGTGGCATTTAAATCATTCGTTTCATAATCGCATTAGCTGCGAGCGCTTAACTGCATCGACCATTATCAATAATTCACCTTCCGAAACAAAAATGCTTCACCATTTGTTTTACCGCATCCCCCTCCTTCACCCCCACCTCCCTCCTAGACATTCCACCGAAGCGTCAATCATAAAAATGAGAAAATCAAAGGCGCGTTTTTTTTTCGTGTGTTCCACAAACCGGAAACCGGAGCGGGTTTGTGGCTAGAGCGGGCGTTGAAAGAAACAAAGTGTAATAAGCTTCAAAACGATTGCTTAAGCTATTGTTTTCCTTCTTCTCCCGTGCGTTTCGAACCCTCTCTCTCTCCCCTTTTTGCTTAGGAATATATTGTGTGTTGTGGTGTTTGTCGAAATTTTAATTTGATTTGATCATCATTATTCGACTGCTCGTGGCATTTCGGTTTCCACTAAGGCAAGGTGAAATTCCGGAGGCAGCTACGGATTTGTAAATATTTGTACTTAGCAAAGGAATTACTTATTTGAATTAAATTTCGTCTCGTGCAGCGAGCGTGTGTAGCTTTGTAGGAAAACCATTTCTCGGTAGTTTGCACATTTTGTCTCCACGTAGAAACTTCACCATTTCGGGCGGGACATGCACAATTAGTGCTAGTGAAGCGGTTGGTTGAGCGGTTTTTTTTTTTTTGTTGGACCGAAGACCGTGGAAAACAAACGTGGTTCGACAGTGTGGGGTGTTGGTAGCTCGAGTGAGGTGGAAAATTTTCATTAAAATTCATTCCATTCATGTACAGCTTGATGGTACACAGAACGGGGGCCAAGAATGGGAGGCGGGG
>KZ062623.1:65932-81877 GCA_002091835.1 Anopheles maculatus
TTACTATACTCCCTCATGAATATTCAGATCAAGCGCAATGTTTTACTTGATGCCACGACATTTGCGACATTCCATGCGACATCGAGATGATCGCGAAGCGTGATCCGCCGTCGAATCCTCGCGCCGGGCTTAGTGAAATGACTGGCTTGATACAGTATCAAACAACGGTAGGGGAGGTTGGGTAGAGCACCGAGCGAGCACCATTTACCTCTAGAACCGGTTACCTGAGCTGCTAGTTGCGAGTAATATCCGTCTTCGAACCGTGGTGAGACCATAGTTTGCCTGCCGTGCATTATTTTGATTAAAAATTAGTTACATAGACATTGGAAAAGTTATTTTCAGAAATGAATAAA
The DNA here is from genome assembly GCA_002091835.1 of Anopheles maculatus. Classification (NCBI taxonomy): domain Eukaryota; kingdom Metazoa; phylum Arthropoda; class Insecta; order Diptera; family Culicidae; genus Anopheles; species Anopheles maculatus. Next base: position 66,286 of record KZ062623.1, read on the forward strand.
ACCATCAAACAGTTGGGAATCGATAGCGGGGTCAGCTACAGCAACAAATACCTTTTGCATCGTGCACGAACACCGCTACACACCGTAGCAATCAGTCAACGTCAGACGCGGGGAGTTGGATTAAATGCCAGAATGTAACGCCGACCGTTCCCAGACGTTTGACGTAGGACTGGCGTAGGGAGATGGCCGATGCCTGCCGGGCGTGCCGTTAAATACGCGCTGCTTTACGGTAAATGATTGCGAATAAAACACGTCTAAATGGTATGATAATTGTCCGCACAACTCCCGCACATGCTCGCCAACACACGCACACACACAAACACCCTGGGCCGCATATACTAACACTGAACTGAACCGGAGAAGGAAATTCAAGGACGCCCGACTAACGGTAGTTTCCCGTTGCTGTTGTCAAGCCATCTAGTGTTTGTTGTCAGTCGGCATCAAACGTCATCTTCTGTGTTGCAGCCGATCAGTGGGTGTATGTGTGTGAGAGATAGTGATCTATCGGCATCGAAAATTAGCGACAAGAACACGCAGCGGGATGCTGCAGAATTTCGAACACAGTCGTAAATTCTCCCGTGTTCCGATCGATTATAGACAGAGTGGCAGAGCGTGTTTGCTTGCAAGCGTGTGTGTGTGTTATGTTTGGTTTCGTTTGGAAAGCTTGCTGCTGCTGCTGCTGCTGCAATTAGAGATGACTGGTACTGTCATCAAACTCACTGTCATGCCGGTTGCGGATGGATGGTAATGGATGGCAGTAGGCGGTGAGTAGTGCAATTTTCACTCATTTCGCTGAATTCGCTGGAAGCCGTATGACAAATGTTTGCATAAGATACGGAACACGAACGGAATTTCTCCCTGCGGGATCGCGGACGAGTAGAGTGAAACGGGATTGTTTACGTGTTTGCCTTCTTTTTTTTTGTTGTAGTGTGTTCCATCCACGCTGAAGATTGGTATCTAAACAATCGAACACTGGGGACATACCGGAGGTACGTACACACCACCGCCAACACACCGTGGAACGTTTTTTTACGGTCTTGCATTCGGGCTAAAGCCGGAGGTTGTTTGGACATGCGACACTTGCCTGCGCTGACTGATCTGTTCGTCGATCGAGCATCGAAACCTGTCAAACGGGAGATTAGAGCACCACGATTAGAGATCGCATTAAGCAAAGAGCGAAAGAGGGAGAGCTGCCAGAAAGAGAAACAACGGCTTATCTACAACGACCGCAAGTGGTTTGGCATCAATCTTCCTAGAGCCGTACGGGCAATACTTCAGCCTGGATGTTTTGTGTGTGTGTGCGCGCGCGCGTTGCCTGCCGCCAACAACCTCGGATGACCGATCTGGACCGGCCTGCTCCTACTGCTGCTGCTGGTGCGACGAATGAATTGGCTGAACGGCTCATTTGCAACGACGATTCAAGCAAACACAATCGTCAACCAGCCAGCGACTTGACTCTGTCGGTGACTCCGAGGCGTCCGAAGTGTGCTTCATCGTGACGCCGTTGATCACTTTCGCCGGATTAGCTTTTTGGCGAGCTTCTCCTCTACTCTCTTCCGGTACAAATCGCCGGACCGTGGGTACTCGACTCGATCGAGCTGTTAGACAGACGAGTACACTTTAGTGGGTTTTGTGCTTCAGCCTGTGTTTCAGTGCCATCGAGCCAAGGCACGACGTGTAAAGTGTTTTTGGCAGAACTTTGTGCAAATAGCGCCGTGCGGCGACACTCGGAAAATGGCTCCATGTTTACGACACCCAAGGTTGTGATCGTTTCACTGCTCAATGTTTACAGGAGACGAGCGAGCGAGAGAGAGAGAAGTCCAAAAAATTAACCTCCCCATTGATATTACCATTTTTATCGTTCATTTTCATTAACACGACCAATTACACCATCTGACAGTGCACGGCGAGGCGCTGTTGTGATGAAATATCTCTAACCACATAATGAGCGGAGGCCCAGAAAAGGCTCGTCGTGGTTTTGCGAAAGAAATTGTGTTTAATCAGTGCCGTCAAAAGCCCACAAGGGTCCTCGGCAAAAGGCCAACCCCCACCCAGGAGGACCTGGCCCCGAGTGTCCTATTGTCACCGTAACGATGCATTAATCGATCGAGTTGTTAGCCCTTGTACCTGTTCCTTGTACCCTCGCGCAGGCTGTGTTCCACCCATATGCGCGTTAGTGATGCAAATCTTGCCGCTGATCCGGTTTCGAGGCTTGTTTCATTTTTTTTTTCTTCTATACGCCCCGTGTAATCGTAAATCGCGAACCTCGTCACCGGTGCCGGCCCGATAGATCGATCGATCGGTGACGACAAACCATCGGCTAGGTGTGCAGGTGACGTGATAACACGACCGTCGCCGCCTTCTGCACGCGATGGAATCCGGCAGGGCTTTGAAGGGTTCTGCATCAGATCTTTCTTCGCTGTTTTTGTCTTGATCGGTGTTGTTGTGTTTTTGTTTTCGCCTGTGAGCCTTTAATTTATGCGCAATTAACCCGTTTTGGATTATGCAATATTTGCGTGTGTTTGTGTGACGTGCGATCGTGTTGCGATCGTTTGTGCGCCGGCGTACGTGTGTGTTGCTGGATTGGAAAGTGAGAGCAGCAAGTGCACTTAGACCAAACAAGCCAGCAAAAGCCAACCAGCCAGCCAGCCAGCCCAGTTCGTCAACTTTTTCCCACCTGTTGTACGCCCGAGGGCGGCGGCGAACCTCGATTCAAAAGGAAGGAAAGTGTTATGTGTTATGACCCAGTTATCAGAACCAGAACCGGCGTTCCCCACACTCGCCAGTAGCCGCCCGCTAGCTACAAACGCCGTAGAACTCGGAGAAGGAATTTAAATTCCAGAAGGAAGCTGTGGCAACACGAACTCTCGTAACATCTTTCAGTTTATTGCCTAACGTACAAGCCTGTTTAATGGCCACCATTACTAGGATACAGTCACACATAGAGAACATCCAACATGGGGCCATCCGTTCGACCCTTCCGAAACCTCTGCACAGCGTTCGTAATTAGATGGTCGCGAAAAATGTGTTTTTCGTTCCGTTCGACCGTGCCTGAGGGCATCCAAACACCGTACCACACAACACAAACGGCAGAAGCGAGCACGAAAAAATACCATCAGATCCATCAGCCGAGACGTAGTAACTCAGAACAAGACGCACGAAACAATGCTAGAAAGCCATCCAACAAAAACTCGACCAAATAAAGCAAAAGCGCGCTCCACACAAAAAAGCGCAACAACAACAAATAGGTCAACCGAGATGATCATTCATCTCAGCCGCTGTTGCGATGATCGTGTGGCGCTGAAGTAAAAGTAAAAGTCTCCAGCTCGTCTAGAATGTGTCATTTGCATGCCCGGCGGCCCAGAGAACCCTCGGAAAAGGAAATAATGACGGTTTGGGGGAGGACGACACGCGAAAGGTCCCTTACGGTGACAGTGCGCGTTTTTCGTTTTTGTGTCGGAAATTACCTCAAGCTCGTGTCGATTGCGCAACCGATCACCGGAGGATCGCTCAATTCTGTAGCGGCGCTGGAAAACTGGAGCTTTTAGCCGGGAGGAATTGAAAGAATTGCGCCAACAGAGAGTTTGGCAAATTGTTTCACCATGACGTACCCATCAACAATTGCTGTTCGGGTTTGTGTGAACCTGCAGCAAGGTTTGCTCTCTTGGGGTCCTCTCGGTGGATAAATGAGTCTTTGGGATTTCGCTAATGACAACCGTACCGTTGTTTGCAATGGATCTCCGGATCCTAGCAAAATGGGTGATATATGTGGTGCGCGCTCTATTTCAGCGAAAAAGGATCATCATCCCCAGTTTCAAGCTGCAACAACTCGAGAGAGGTGAGAAATTTTGTAAAGGTCGACCCCGTGAGACGGATCGATTGCTGTGAACCGTTTGAAATGTGGGACCTCATTTTTTATCTGATAATGATGCCCACACACAAACACACACATAAGGTATAAGGTAGGGACTGCCTGCGGTTGGGAAAAATGTGTTTTGCGTTACGTACGTTTTGTGCACCATTTGCGGGATATGACTAGACCCGCGCGCGCCGAAAGGAAACATTCCGATGTGCTCAGGCGTCATACAAAGTATTGAGTGTGCTCGGGTTTCTTTCTGTGGGGCAGATCTCTTTCGCTTCCCACCACACTTCATCCTTCACGCGTGGCACGTTGCGTAAAGCGGACCACCGCGCACCGGATGCTACACAGCCCGGGTCGATTGCGTTTGACCGTAATAACTCTCGGGCAGACAGACCGGTGAGATCAACGGCGCGCTACTGCTGCAGGGGCGATAACAACCTCAACCTTCTCGTGGCCAGTCCACCCGGCATCGCTCGTCGATTAACGCTGGAAGGCGACAAACGAGAGCGAAACTGGCCCGACATCTTTGGCCAATCTGCTCCACAACCGCGCACCGTCCCTTGCGCCCCACCGCAACAGATAGAACAGATAATTGGCTAATAATGTTGATTATCCCATTTGGTCATTCTACTTTACGAGCCTAGTGTCACCAACACACGCGGATCGCGATTAAACGTGATGTACGCGATCGCAATGCAAACGAAACGGAATGAAACGGTAGCTGGAAAGGTGTGAGTAAACATGTGGAACCCTACCCACCATGCTTGCGTCCCACTTCCTGGTAGTTTCGCCAGTGTTCTGGTGGCGTGCAAGAGCTTAAGTGCCACACGAAGTGCCAACATTTGTGTGTTGTAATTGTATTTACAGATGTTGTGTAATATTGGAGATGTATTTGGGGTTTCTAAAGTGAAGCTACAACGTAGACATTTTTTGTTGGATTTACTTGTTTTCTTCGAGACATTCAGGCCCTCCAGAGCTTTTCATAAGGTTTCCTCCTTACGCTTGAAGCTAAAAACGTGATTCTTTGTCCGCAATTCTGCCAACAAAACGTGAAGAAAGTCATGCACATCCGACAACAGCTGTGATTGACCTGTTCAAAAGCGACAGCGACCCTCGCGTGTCGTGGTCTAATGCTTCCAGACCCCGCGCATCACATCACTTCCCGGGACTCTGGTTCCAACGCTCGCGGTAAAGAAGAAATAAATAAACATAAATATAGACCCATCCGCGTGCGGGCTTGTCCGAAGTTCGTCACAATGTTTTGCACTCTTCACAACTTTCGCACAATGCCAATGATCGATTGAAACGTCGAGATAAGCCACCAAAATGGGCTGCCGTGACTTTGCTAACGACGACGGACGGGCCACGACAACGGTTCGGTTTGGCGCACTTGGCCTCTTTGGCGTGACCGGATGGGGATTTTCAATTACACGCTCTTGGGCAGCGGCAACGGCAGCCGGGACGAGCATCCAGCACGGCCGCACCCATCCAGGCGAGTGAGGAACGGCCCGAAAATTTTTCGCCACCTCATGCTAACCATCTGCAACCACTCCGGCAACACTACAAAAGATCGGCTCGGCTAAAGGGGAGCTAAAGGGAACCGCGGAAGGGCATTACTGAAGGGATTTCGGTTGCGGTTTCAGATAAGTTTCTTTCAAAATCACGACCATTCGCTAAATTGAACCTCGATGAATCATCGGAATCCGGAGAGTTCCCTTGCGCGCGCGCGCGCACACACACGACCCAGGTGTGCCTGCAGGAAGTCTTCAAAAAGTTGTGGACACACTCTTGGCACTGGTGAAGTAGCTATCGCTTACAAGAGGGACCCGCAGCGGAACAAGGACTAAGGACTGGGAAGACTGTCAGCTCAATAAGTGTAGATCGTTAGAGCGACCGTCCGGGGTCCGGGGAGAGACATCGATCCGCCATACATACACACTCCCATTTCTACACCACTCTGTAGCTGTGCACCGGGTGCCGCGAAGGTAAGGCGACATATTCTTTTGCTCGCTGTCAAAAGTGTTGAATGCCTTCGTGATTGTACTGTCACCGGGGTCTGCGTTTAGCGTTGTGCATGAATTCCACAATGCGCGCGCGCGCGTTCGCTCGGCATGACTTGACGCAGGTCGACCCACGTACCTTGGCAGCGTTCGCGCACCAACATGGCACACAGAACGTGGTACAGCCGAGTGTCATCACTCATAGAAGCATATCTCGGCTAGGGAACGGTCCGCAAAACCGTCAAAACAGCCCCGGGGCGCTTGTACTGTGCAAGGTTCGTCGCTTGACTAATGAACAAAAATTGAAATCATCTCACTCGACAGAGAACGCGAAGCAGAGAGGGCGCATGAAAATTCACTTCAGCAGCGAACATGTACAAATCTGGGCAGATATTCCACGTACACGACAATTGACCCACCTTAGCTTCTTTTTTCCCCCCGTACCCAGCGGTCAGTGGAGTCGTCGGCAATGGACAAAGTAACTCTCTAACCTCATCTGAAGAGCCTTGAGAGTCCTGGCTGGTGGAGGGATGTGGCAATGCAGGGCGAAGGGATAAATAAAATGAGTAGGTGTGCGCACTGTCGAGGCTAGTTATTTCATTCTCGTAATTTCCGGCGCAAAATGCTGCTGCTGCTGTATTGCGACCGTGGCATGATCTTTCGTGGCCGAACGAACCGTACGAGGTAATGATGGGATAGAAATTGGATTATCGTGTAGAAAATATTATGCTCGTACGAAGGTTGCAAAGTGCTTTATTATTTCCCTGATAGAGGGCGCTGTATAAGGGCAGGCTTTACAATCGGGAAGCTGTAACGTAGAATGCTACAAATCGCTGTTTGTTTCCTTTGCGTCTTTAAACACAGTTCCAACTTGTTGCCCACAAAACGCCTCGGGAGCGCGATCGAAGAAAACCCCGCGAAGAAATTAATAAAATGTCAACACAACCGTTTAACCGATTATATGCATTAGTTCCTCCCGGCGCGCACCGTACGCTCACCCACCGACCGAACGATCGATCATGGAGATGGAGATTGAACTGTGCATGCCTTGGCTGCTGTTTGTCGTACATCATCCGGCAGAATTGACCACCGACCCAAACCACTCGAGCAGGAAATGCATTCAAGAGCATTGCCGCTTCGCCCGTTAATGGTTTCTTCGCCCGTGCCGCCCGTACGTCCCAGTCATCGCGCGGTCATCGAGAAAAACAATTTCTTCCAAACGGGCACTAGCTGAACGGGTTGGCGAGTCGAGAGCTCGGTAGGTTCCGTTTTGTATTCCCGGACACTTCACTTTGCGCGCTCTCTTTACACCGTCCCAAAACAAACCAACGTTCCAAGAATGTCTTGGTGAGCCAGAAGTGCTCCGGAGGTACTCCACTTTGAGAAGAATCAAGACACAGACGGCAACTCTTCTCTAGGTGCTTTCCGTGCTATAAACGAAGATTTTACTGCCCATTTACTAGATTAGAGTCGCAGCTGCACGTTTTTATTCTCTCGCTCTCTCGCTCTCTCTTTGGGCAGTTTTTACGCTTCTGTTTCCACACCAAGCTCCGTTAGCCCAAGGGACGGTGTGGAGTTTGATTTTTTGTTTTCTCACTGTTCCCGGGGGACTTTTGTTTCATTACACGAACCCTTCCATTTCCTCGCATTTATCTTCGTCGTGCCGTGGTTTTCGTATGCAGAAGCACAATTTATGTAGAGCCCCCTCGTCCAGTCGGACCTCACCTGTCTACCTGTCTTCGGCTGAAGTCAGAGTGGAATCTGCAGGAGAATATTGGAGAAGAGCGATCGGACGACCTGTAAATCGTTGTAGCTTTATTAGCGTCCGAGAACGGGTTCATCCGGAGACAATCGCCATCAGGTGTGGATGAGGCAAACTGATGAGTACGATCGACGCTTCAGGGTGTTCTTTTAATTGCAGTTTTTAACTCTTGAACTCTTGAAAAGCCTTTAACTTTGTTTTCGGAAGTTTTGACGAGAATTAAAGTTGCTGGAGTAGTGCCTATTTCCGCGAACATCAAAATGGTAACTTAATTGTGCAAAGCCAACCGAAAGAACGAAAGTGCCTCAACTAAGTGTGGGCTTTCAAATTGCATATCCCACAAATGCCAAAGGTTGCTCTTCAAAACTGTGCCCCAGGTGTCCCGAACGTACGCTCGTTACGCGAGGCGTTGAGTGGCGTTCGGCGAAACACGGACCCAAGCCGAGAACCGATCGAACATGCCCCAGTTTGTTATTACACCAACAAGGTGCATTACAACGCCGCAAACACGTCCGGCTTGGTTAAACGGTCCTCGCGCAGTCCCAAGACCCGAGACGTGGTGGTGGTAGCCAATTTCAGACATGCCAGACCACACCAGACCAGACGCGCAGACCGCGGACGAGACAGATCCCGATCACGAGCCCTACATGAGCCCATAATCTCTTCTCCCGCAGCCCGCTCCACACGAACACCGTCCCATCCGCCCCGGCTTGCAAACTACTAATTAATTGTAATAACAAATTATAACAATTTCACCAATTTGTAGTACGCAGCGGTAGTGCGATACGGTCCACGAACCGCTGAGCGATCGCGCGATCGAGTTGTGCGCGAGCGATCATAAACTTAGCTCGATTTGCAAGTTGATTATGCGCGATTAACAACATGCCCGCGTGTGTCTGACATGAGAAAGAGCAGCGACGAAAATATGCGCCCTCCCCTCCAGCAACTCCAGTGTGTTGTGTTTTCTTCGCCTTCATCCCCTCGTACCTCGGGGCACGCTTCCGATTGAGCCATCACCAAATCATATCAACCAAGGTGCAAGCGAGCGCGCGCGCGCCCGCAAAACAAGAGCACACTTGGTGCGCTAGGAGAGGCGGCGGTCGAGTGAATTCCCATTATTTCCACCTAAAACAAATAATCGCAGCTTCGGAGTGAAATAATCACCTCCCCTCGCTGGCGCAAGGAGTGCGGTAGACAGACCCGGCTCAATGAGTTTCGCGTGACATACAAAAATCAGTAAATTTGCATAGTAATTGAAGAAATCCTGTTATTAGCGTACACGCTGGGTGGCTTACCTCGACGTCGACGAGCCGTCTGCTTTTCTTCTGCCAAAGCCACGGGGGCACGTGTAAGCTGGCTGCGTTTCTCCGACGCTGTGCGGCGGGTGTACGGGTGCCCACGTCACGTTATCTGCAAATGAATGAAGTACAAAGATTAATTAACACAAAAGAGGGTCCCGATCGGCATCGGAAATCATCGTCCCGTAGTCCGGCTTTTATTGGCCGTTTTCATTAGTGGAAAATCACCGTCAAATCTGTCCGACAAATGTGTGTGTGTGTGTGTGTGTGTGTGGTGTAATGCGTGCGATTACTGTAAAAGCTGACATAAAGAACTTGAATGCCACCGTAAAACACGAAACCAGGCCAGTCGTTGTGGGCAGCATAATAAGCACGTGCCCGTTGGACATAAAGTCTTATGTATTGTATGAGGCGGCGGTCGAGTGAATTCCCATTATTTCCACCTAAAACAAATAATCGCAGCTTCGGAGTGAAATAATCACCTCCCCTCGCTGGCGCAAGGAGTGCGGTAGACAGACCCGGCTCAATGAGTTTCGCGTGACATACAAAAATCAGTAAATTTGCATAGTAATTGAAGAAATCCTGTTATTAGCGTACACGCTGGGTGGCTTACCTCGACGTCGACGAGCCGTCTGCTTTTCTTCTGCCAAAGCCACGGGGGCACGTAAGCTGGCTGCGTTTCTCCGACGCTGTGCGGCGGGTGTGCGGGTGCCCACGTCACGTTATCTGCAAATGAATGAAGTACAAAGATTAATTAACACAAAAGAGGGTCCCGATCGGCATCGGAAATCATCGTCCCGTAGTCCGGCTTTTATTGGCCGTTTTCATTAGTGGAAAATCACCGTCAAATCTGTCCGACAAATGTGTGTGTGTGTGTGTGTGTGTGTGGTGTAATGCGTGCGATTACTGTAAAAGCTGACATAAAGAACTTGAATGCCACCGTAAAACACGAAACCAGGCCAGTCGTTGTGGGCAGCATAATAAGCACGTGCCCGTTGGACATAAAGTCTTATGTATTGTATATTTCCCCCGTCGTCGCACAAACAATAACACAAAACCGTGAACCGTTTTGTTCGGATAAAAACTATTTACGATATGAATTTTTAATCATTTTCCATGTGGATGGCACTCAAAAACAAAAACGGGCCCATGTTTGGTTGGCAATTTAATGGCAAGGTCGCCCAATAGAAATTCCGACACGGATTCTCGGTTCGCTATTTAAAAGCCGTAAAACTGGAGCCCTCTTCTTCGCATCATGAACTGTGTGGTAGGTAGGTGAAACAATTCAACTTTATCCCTAGACAAAACCTCACCGTTTGATTGTTATTTTACGATCGAATGTCATTATGAATGCGCTGTACTAACATAATGCAATCGAAAATGGAGTTTTTATTAAATTTTTAGTGGCCAGCTTTTTTGTGACCCCTGCGCTAAGACAAACGTCATTAACGTCACCCTCGTGTGCTTCGTCGTGTCCGAAGAAAGAGGACACACACACTGACGGGAGACTTCAATGAGACATCAAGCCCGAACGTCGAGGTCGAAAGAATCAGAGGTCGCATACCGGCGCGCCTGGTACGGTAGCGTTAAATACGTAGTAATTATCACTAAATTACATCTCACCATAGATCACCGTTTTTCCTATCTGCCGCTACCCTTTTGCGGTGTTTCGCTTTTGTTCGCCCGAAATCGCCGTGCGACGTGCGCGATGTGCGGCACAAAAGAAAGAAGAAATTTAAAGTCAAATAAAAGCCTCATTAACATTCATTTTTAACGGTTGAAGAGACACGCGACCTCACGCCGCCACTGCTACTAGGAAGGTTGGCCCGCAACACACACGTGCCTCTGTGCGTGTGCGTGTATACAAGTGGTCAAAGGGGGTATATGAATTTTGTTTTGTTTATCTGGTAGCAAAGGAAAAACACAACACATCACACACCGAGGCCATCCTCAACACAAGACAAACTTCGATCAAAGCTTCGTAGGGCAGTGAAGCTGAGGAGGTCCTCTCTGGGACTGCCATTTTTCGCTTTGCTCGCTGGTCCACCGGGTGTTCCGTTTGCATGAATGTGCCCGCAAATTGATGGGGGGGGGGGGGCCTGGCTCAACCCTGGTGGATTAATGTATATTTATTCCGCCATCAAAAATAATTATATGATCAATTGTGTGAACGCTCGTCATGGTAAATGATGCCATTTGCAAATGTGTTTCACTTTTCACGCTGTCCTAGTTCAGTTTTTGTGGACGAGTTTTACTGATGTCGGGAAGTACACGAGAATCGTCTGAAGATTGTTCTTTTCCCAGTCTTAACCCAACTGTGACTCTTGGGACTTTAACGTTGTTGAAGTTGGGCACATATTCCCTTAACAGCTTCTTGCAAAGAGTCCACATCTTGTATGTCCAGATGAACCTTGGACACCGATAGCGTCGCCAAAAGCACGAAAACGAAGAAACAATCTCAGCCCCAGACATTTAACTCGACACACATACAAGAAGCTCGCAAAGTCTGCAATCGCGGGCATAATCAAGGTTTATTTTATGGGTGGCTGTAAATATCTCCGACGAAATGATTCGTTGTCGAAGTAATCAGTGGGTATAAGAGCAGGTTCGCGCGGGGGGAGAGGACCAAGAAACAGATCCGATCAAACCTGCTCCGATTACTTGATGTGTGATTTTTCGGTTGGTTGTTGTTTATCTTTTTTGTTTTAGTTGTGTTTTGTTGCTGTCTCTCCAATTCCAATCCATGGACACATTTCTTGTTTCACTTCTTACTCTGTCACTTGTTTGTATTCGCATCCGTTTTGTCCTCTCCGCAGCGTTGTTACGCGCCGTTTTTATTTGCCAAGGTAAGGCTGTGTTTGCTGTGTCCGCTGCTGATTGCTGAGTTGCTGATTTTTCGCTCCACACTGCCAATGAATGCCAACGCCACATTGCAGAAAAGTTCCCACGCAACCACGAAGAACCCGGAGCGGGAGAGATTTTTCGGCGGACGAGGCTTTTAGGAATTTGCTTCTCAAAACAACCGGGCGAGAGGTTTGATAAGCTAAGGAGCACAGAAATTAATCCCATCCAGAGGCTGCTCCGGTACGCTTTAGCCGATTAATTGGGTCATATAAAAGTAAGCAATCAAGATTTCACTAGCGCTCCCGCGAGGTCTCCAAAGGTCGCATTACTACTTCATCACATTCGCGTCGCATGGCTGATGTTGCTGACTTCTGTGGGGAGCTGTTTGGGGTCTTCAGCTGCAACGGCAAGGAAGGCCAATTTTCAAGTGCTCCTGCACAATTGCAGCTCGTTTGTTTTTGTTATTTTCGCTGCAGCACACGAACATTCGCGCGGACTTGAGCTTGAGCCTCCTAATGATACCGGCAAACGATTCAATCCAATCACCCCTTTTTCCTTCCAATAAACACAATGAGCCACGACATGGGAAAGCCACGCAAACCATGCTTCCCCCGCACACACCACCACCACCACCACGAAAGAAGCGGGAGAGTAAACACGAAATAATTGACTATTTTCCACGACTCTCCCTCTTATCGTTATCGTGATACGTAATTTTTCAAGGTTATGAATTTCTTCGCCCTCCTCTTGGTGGCGTGCTGTGTTGGTGCAGGGTCTGCCAGATCCCGGCACCATGTTACTCGACACTTTCCCACATGCGCGACCCACCAACACCGGAATGTTGTGTGGAAAAGCAGTGTGGTTTTCGTCCCCGTGCGGGGAAGTTGTGCTATGCTCCACCGATGGGACCAAGTGCCAGATTCACGCCATGGATCTCCCTCCATACCGTCCGTGTACCGTTCGTGACTGCCGTGTTTTGTATTGTCTCGTTCCAGGAAAGTGGTGGCCAACTCTAGCAACTCTGGCCGCGGGGCCTCCTCTACTAAACGCATGTTTGCCTTAAAAAAACCGGAACGAAGCTACACGGCGATGATGATGCATCGTTAGCAGCAAGCAGGCAGCGGCACGGCTTCAAAAGACTGCGCGTGCAAAATAGACAAATTGCGCCTCTAATATCTTATTTTAAGAAGCTTCACACAAAAGGCGATTACTGGGGTGTTGGGGCGAAGAAGTGTTGGGGTTTGCGTGCGGAACGTACGTTGACACATTCCAAGAGACAGCAACAGGAATAGGACATTCCGCTAACAGGGACGGAGAGTCATCAAGATGTTTGAAGTTATCATAAATGGCATCGGCCGTGAGGCACAACACCCAGAATCAACCTCTTGACACTGATCATTTGATTAGAAAATGGACACCCTTTTCACACTGCGTAGTCTCGGCTCCGTGGTGTTGTGGTATTTGGGCCAAAACAAATCTCACAAAACTAGATCACGCACAGCCGACCTTCGTGATTCCTGGGAAACCCTTCGGCGTTCGAAAATCGTGCGCACCAAACGCGCACAGTGAAATGGACGCAATTTTTGGAAGAGAAACCTTTACGTGTTCCAAAAATAAAACAAACGTGACCCTCCCACACCAAGGGTTTTCGGAAACGTTCGGTCCGTAAAGATGTCGGTCCTAAGTGGCCCGTACTTTAATTGTACTTTTTTTTTAAACCGCATCTGTTTGCGCAATTACGCGAAGTGCTCTCGACGACTCGAGACTGTGTTGCGAAAGGACGCCGAAGCAGAGAGGGCCCTAAAACATTGATCATTCGTGCGCTTCTTCATTGGCTGGAATGTGTGTTGTGACGCTCGTGACTCGTCACTGTGCTCCATATAAACAAATTTCGTCCCTAGCGTCGACCAAAGTTTTGCTCCAAATTTTTCGTCCTCACCAATTGGATGACCTTTTGTGCATCACTACTTGTCGATCGAGGAACCTCTGATTGTGATCGCACGGGTTTCGGTGGGGGAGAGGAAGGGGGACGAAGGCAAAGAAGATCACGAACCGCCGTTCGTTCAAGGTCTCGCCGAAAAGCCGTCGGTCGGGTGGCCTCCAAAAAGTGCGTCTCTTGTGTGCGCGAACTTGAAGCCGTTTGAGTGAGTTGGAGATGGAAACTCCTCAACCACTATCCGACGAAGAAGAGCCAGATGAAAAATCAATCCGCGCACGATCGATCTGCTGCGTGCACACACAGAGAACAATCACGATTTTTTTTTGGTTTTTGGGAAAATGAAAAACTAACAACTTGGCGAAGAGTGTGTAAGACAATCGCATCCGTTTGTTGGTGGTTGGTGGCGTGTTGCCGATTGTGCAATTGTTTGATGCTTCTTCGATTTGTTTTACTCCACATCTTACACCCTCTCGTCGTTCCGCCCCCTTGCCGCTGTGTCACTCTCTCGCTCGGCAGCTCAACTTCGCATTAGTTATTGGCTGAGCGCATAGGATTCGCTGGGGGCCTTTGATTTTGGTCATTGGCTTCTTCTTGTCTCGGGTTTTTGTGCCTTTTCATGAAGCTACTTTACGGTAAGGTGTGCTTTTTTGTCTTGGTTTTGCTCTTCTTGCCTCCACAACTGTTCGCCCCATCTCCGCTTTATCTAGTTGTTATTAGTATTTTCTGTCGGTTTGAAATTTCTGTTCGAAAACGAAAACGTTTCCCTCTCGCGTGGCAAGCCACAAGTGAGTCTCTTTAGCTTCGGGGGGTTTTCGTTGCTGCGGTTGTTATTTATTGTGTGGTCAGTGTAAACGAACGAAATCGAATCTGGTACGGTTACGGTTGTACGCGTCACGTGGAGCCGTTTTTTTTGGGGGGTTGGTAATTAAAGCGCACAATTGTTTCAAGATGAGCTTCGGTGTAAAAGTCGGATAAAGCACCCGCACCGTATATGGTGTTAGCAAAACAATTGCTTGTACAAACGAGCTAATAAATATTGCCCAATGGGATGTGTGATACAGCCAGTTTCTGCGCGGCAACATTAAGCGTTTGGGATTAACTTTTTCTCTCCGTAGCACCCGGACAGAAGTGGAACAAACGCCAGAGCTGAGCGATAAATTAAACTACCTTTTTCGCGCGACCAGCTGGTGGTTCCCCATTCGGTTACGGTTGTACGCGTCACGTGGAGCCGTTTTTTTTGGGGGGGTTGGTAATTAAAGCGCACAATTGTTTCAAGATGAGCTTCGGTGTAAAAGTCGGATAAAGCACCCGCACCGTATATGGTGTTAGCAAAACAATTGCTTGTACAAACGAGCTAATAAATATTGCCCAATGGGATGTGTGATACAGCCAGTTTCTGCGCGGCAACATTAAGCGTTTGGCTCTTGATTTTTCTCTCCGTAGCACCCGGACAGAAGTGGAACAAACGCCAGAGCTGAGCGATAAATTAAACTACCTTTTTCGCGCGACCAGCTGGTGGTTCCCCATTCGACGACGATGTTGATGATGATGATGGCGTTTGGTTCATTCGGGCACCGGCAAGAAAGGTCACAAGTTAATCCCAAACGCGCCTTACACTACCCGTAGGCCACACACGCACACACTGTCACGGACACAAACACGCACACGCACAGGGACTCAAAAATTAGCCCCTTGGGGGGCCTATACAATTTCTCAATGCTCAGATCCAGATTTTCGGTGATGGATTTTCGCGGTTTTTCGGCTTACGCAGACTTGGCGAACCTTGGCGATTGCGGCAGTGGCGAAAAACGAACAAACGACTTCATCTTCGTTCCGTTATCGGTCGCCCGTAAGGAAATGGCTTTGTCACACACACACACGCACGCA
>KZ062623.1:84794-126108 GCA_002091835.1 Anopheles maculatus
ATGGGATGTGTGATACAGCCAGTTTCTGCGCGGCAACATTAAGCGTTTGGCTCTTGATTTTTCTCTCCGTAGCACCCGGACAGAAGTGGAACAAACGCCAGAGCTGAGCGATAAATTAAACTACCTTTTTCGCGCGACCAGCTGGTGGTTCCCCATTCGACGACGATGTTGATGATGATGATGGCGTTTGGTTCATTCGGGCACCGGCAAGAAAGGTCACAAGTTAATCCCAAACGCGCCTTACACTACCCGTAGGCCACACACGCACACACTGTCACGGACACAAACACGCACACGCACAGGGACTCAAAAATTAGCCCCTTGGGGGGCCTATACAATTTCTCAAATGCTAAATCCAGATTTTCGGTGATGGATTTTCGCGGTTTTTCGGCTTACGCAGACTTGGCGAACCTTGGCGATTGCGGCAGTGGCGAAAAACGAACAAACGACTTCATCTTCGTTCCGTTATCGGTCGCCCGTAAGGAAATGGCTTTGTCACACACACACACGCACGCACAAAATACACACACAACCGACACGTACACTTGCACAAAACCACACATACACGAGCTTAAAACAAACAGACGCACTACTAATCGTGCGGGATTTTTTCTTTCGACAAGCTAAAGAGAAGAGATAGAGAGAAAGAAACCAAAAAACAGCTAGGATAATTACACACTTTTCTTCAAACATTGCCCGATCATCGATCACGTTTTTCTTGGCTGCTTGACACAGCAGCACAGTCGGCATTTTCAATCCGGGCCGGGTCTTGCCGAAGCGACACAACGCTTTCGCAGATCTTTCGTTTATTTTAGTTGTGTTTGCCTGGTGCTGCTGGTTAGATTTAATTTGTATTTATCACTTTTAGAGCGGTCAATTTTTCTTCCACGTTTCCACGAACGCTTTCCTTCGGTCACCACCTCGCAGCAGGGTGCGGGCGAGTAATCTCGGTGTGGCGATCATCCCGGTCTAACAATGCAGCAGCAGCAACAATAAGCTGCGCGATGTTCCGCATTTGTATTAATATTCATTTCGCCGCAGTTTGCCCGAAACGAGGAGGTTTGAATTTTCGCACTAACTGCACCTTTAAACACACGTACACAAACACACAGACACACACGCTGCGATACACTGCGATGTTTAATGATCCTTTACGTCAGGTTTGCCGACGGGGGAGCAATGGTAAAGAATGAAGGTGCTTTACATTTTGCGCAAAGTAATCTTCCCTTTCTCGCTCGTTAACTTTAGAGCGTTTGCTTCATCCGTACCGTACAAGATTAGGATCGATCTTTCAGTGACACCATTCACACTGGGCGCGCGCGCGCTCACACAGTACGTTTTAGTTGTCAATTTTTGCACTCAACCACTCGACGCACAATCACAAGCGAACTCTCCGAATGTTTTTGATCATTTTCACTAAACGCAACACACACAATTCACAATTTTTGCCGTCGGTGTTGGTGATAATCCGGTGGTGAAGTTCGGCGTGCACAGATTAGCGTCCCAGCGCAAGTGACCTAGTGTGTAAGTGCGCACCTGTATTTCGGTGAGAGCGTGTCCGTCCGCGAGCAAGATTAGCATCCGCTTGATCCGGTAGCGGGCAAGAATGTATGGGTAACAGGGGGATACGGCGAGGGGAAGGGGAAGGGGGTTGAGAATCCGATAGCGGGTAACGGGTCACTGCTACTACCACCACAACAAAGAAGCCGACAAACAATGATAGAGGGTGCGTTAGAAGAGCAGCACACGAAGCAGCTTGTGGGGAGGCGCAAACCTAATGCACACACTCGTGTGGAAAAAAAACGTTATGTTGATGTCGTACCTCCAGACCGACTGACCGAGTAATACAGTATCTCGGCGTTCCGAACCGAGGACACGCTTCGCGCGCTCTGCAAACTACGGGGACTGCGCTCGAAGCTCCGCAGTCACTCAGCCCCGAAACGCCGGAGAGCCTGAGCGAGAGAGCCCGAGAGAGCGTGTATGCGCTCCCCAGCTTCACATCCGATCGTTAACGGGCGATCACTCACCTGCCGTTGGGGCCTGGGTAACTCACAACGCGCTTCGAGAGACAGCAACAGGCGCACACGAAACGAAACCTTTCGGAGCTTTCGGAGCGCACGATGACGATCGATCAACACCCGCAGCGAAGACCAGCAAACAAAGAAAATGTCCGTGGCAGCAACGAGCGTTTTTAATAACTGTTTAATAAGCGGCTCTGAACGAACATATGAACAAGCGCTTAATGTTGTTGTGGGCAGGTAATGAGCACCGGTGTGCGGTATGGATTAAGATAAAATGCGGTGCAGCAAAAAAAAAAAAAGCTCTGCCCATTAAGAAGGAAAGACGCAAATCGGCTCGGACCATTCAACTGAGCAACGAAAAACGTGTCTCTCATTAGTGGGAAATCGTTAAGGAAAACTATTTTCGATGGCGGGAGCGAGATTGGTTGGCTGCTTTATTTATTCTAGTGCACGAAAGTTAGATTTCTCAATGTGTGTTTAAAATTCTTGACTGTTTTCGCCTTTATTTTTACTTGGCAAACGTCTTGAATGACATGAAACTTAAGATATCGAAAGAATGGCGTGCAATACGTCTCGGTTCGCGCAGATAAAACTGTCCCGTCCGTGGACCACCGTGAAGTCACGCCGGGAATGTCACCCCGGGAACTTTCATCGGTGACTTTTATTACCACCAAATGCCCGCCCCAGCAGCAGCAGAATGTGTAATAAATCTTTTCGCGCAATGCAAACAAAACCCGCTTTCGCACCGTTATCGGATGCCGCTCCACTACGCCAATTAAACAATTGACCGAGATTGAACCTTTCCCCCAAAACATGCCGAAGAAATTTTGATTTATCCGCGTTTGGTGACCGCAGCACATCGAAGAGTAAATTAAATGCAGCGTGTGCGCTGCTTAAACGCAACACCCAACAAGTTGAGCGAATGCCGATCGATAAGCAGTCCCTTACCACCATTACTGCACAAAATACCGATCGATTGCGCACACACACACGCACACACGCAGAAAGACAACCGAAATGCGATGTCGACGGTGGCGGCGAATCATGAAACAATAATCATAAACTGAAATTTCTGTAATTTTATGCAATAAAATGAAAATACGTTTCTCGC
Source organism: Anopheles maculatus (assembly GCA_002091835.1). NCBI lineage: Eukaryota > Metazoa > Arthropoda > Insecta > Diptera > Culicidae > Anopheles > Anopheles maculatus. The sequence continues at coordinate 87,927 of KZ062623.1, forward strand.
TTGATTGGCATATCATTCGGATATTGGGGGATTGGTTTGCATTGGAACGCTCGCACTGCCGGGCTGTCCGAATGTCTGACAGTACCGTCCGTACATTCGTTTCCCGGCACGCACAACAACACTTTGTGTTTTGTCTGGCCGGGAAGGCCTTCCGTTTCTGATTTGCTCGCCTCGATAATTGATCGAACTGTGGAGACGCGTACAGGAAGAATTTATCACTCAATTCCTGCAAGTCAGTGTCGGAGGATATTCGTCCTTATCGCCCAAACGTCCTCACCATTAGCTCGAAGCGAATTCTAATGCTCGTCAGCGTATCGCTGATCGGGTTTTTGGTGTTTCCTTGATCACGCATCACAATCGAGCGAGCGAGAGCTCGTCCCGATCGTCGTTCATCAAACTCCGAAGGGTTTTTTTTTCTGCAATCCCATTAACGTGGTTCCCTCAAGCGAATAATGCTCGAACGCAGTCTGGCGAAAATAATGGAAAAACAATAAAATTTTATTGTTTCACCGGAATCATGATGCACAATCGGGCGAATCCGGGGCAGCTGATCATTTGTCTTCATTGCGCAAACAAGAGCCCGAAACGCGAAAATGACTCCAAACACGGGCGCAGCCCGGCCGAGTAAGTAAGACATAGTTTACCCTTGATAAACATCGGCCCTGCGCTGCAGTTGGAGCAAATACACACACAGACACATCTTGGAAGGCCCTTCCTGCAGCGTCATTGCTAGACGTTTGAGGCCGTCCGGGCCGTGCAATTTATTTTCATCGCCTGATCGCATTTTTAGCTGTCATAAAATATGATTCATTACTCCGTTTTATTGATTTTTGACGCTTCATTAAGGAAACTTTCCTTGTTTGGCCATTGTTGCAGTCGACGCGGTGCAACGGTCGGCAAAGACCGTGGGAAGGATCAGGTGCGCGGGTGCAGCAAATCAAAAACGAAGGAGGGGGACATGGAGAGCTTCCCGAGCAGTCAACAACGAAAAAACACACACACAGTGCTTGTCAGATTGCTTCTGCAAACCAGCGCAACCAGTCAGCGAAAACGAGTCGAATCGTTAAAACTTTTTTCGATTCGTCTGCAAATAGGGTTCGTGGCCGTTGCGGACGCACAAGTCTCTTGTGCTAATTGGACTACTTAGGGTGCGCTGCGCGCCTCGAACCTGGGCCGTTCTTTTGGGCGATTCGAACAAAACGGTTACGGTTACTGTTGTCGTGATGCTGTTCTGTGATGAGATTCGCTTAGCAATTGGGGCTTGCGTTGCGTTGCGAACAGCCGAACGAATGTGTAATTGCCCACTGCAAGGATGTGTGACATCGACCCCAGCGGTTAGTGAGATCCCGTTTTGGGGTTGGAAATCGAACCTCGGAAATATTAAGGACGTGTCGTCGCCGCCGGTCGGGTCGGGCTCTGTGATTTGGGCAAATAATTTAGAAATCCCTTTTCCGGTGTCCACAATCAGCCCAGCGAAGCCTGGATCTCATTATCGCAAGACCTGCTGCTGACCGGCCAGTGTGCGCTTGTGTGCGTACGCAGGAGAGCGACAACTCTCTAAATGGTTGCGTGCAGTAATAATCATATTTCTTCGCCGTCTCCCACTCCCAAAAAAGGGATCGAACGGAGGCCGTACTTAAAGGGTTTGATGCTGCTGCTGCTGACCCCTGCGTACGTACTGGTTTTCGTCATGGAAGGCGTGCTCGTGCGTGCTTCTTTGCGTGAACAATGATGATGACTTTCAACCCTGATTGGTTCCCTGCACGATTCGCCGCCGCGTTTTGCGACTTGCTTTTATTGTCTCGCGCGCCCTCCAATTGCTGCCGAGATGTCGCCGTTTTGCACTTTTTAATATTCGGCTTGGTTTGTTTTATTTGCGGCCGGTACGCGCGCAATCGAGCTGAACGAAGTGGTTGCAATTTATTTTTATATATTTTTGGTGTGCGGATAGCTTTACGATTTCGCAAGTGACCGGATGAGCACCAGTTTTTGGTTAGAATTCGCAACCGAACGCAAGTAAAATACGTCTAGAAGATAGCAACAAACACAAGAGATTTCAATGAGCGTAAAGCAACGAAAACTTGGCTCAAGTCTTTCATGTGTGTGAAGATTTATTCATGAAATGCCACGAAACTCTCCCGGCCAAGTTCGGCAAACGCGAGCTCGATAGCTCGGCTGCTGGTGGCTTTTGATAAGTGGAACACTAAAATGTTCGATGGGTTTTTCACCTTTCAGATAACACAGAATTCTCCTCCGCCAAGCTTGCCGCTTATCTGACATTTCCCTCGGAACATCACTTGTTCTGGACGTTCTTTTTTGCTTTTGTCGGGACGTTTGTCCTCCGATACGGATGCGGATACGGATGCTGGTAGACGGTATCCTTCCCCATACTTCTTCTGCTCAGTTCTTCCGAACACCCCCGTAGTCTTTCTCCCCAAAAAAAAAACTGTCGCGCGGTCAATGAAGGAGAAACAAGATTTTTGGTGCAGATTTTTTTGTGTGTTTTTCGGTTTTCGGTTGCTTGGCTTGGTTGTCGCATTGTATTCAGCTACAGATATAGGTGCACCGGCCCACTACCGTGCACGAACACACACACACACACACACACACGTACAAACACACAGCGGAAGGCGTCAGGCCGCGCCGGTCCGTCGAAGGAAAAGCGAAAAGATAAACGCAGTCAATTAAAACTAAAATAATGCAATTAAGGTTTCCAACTTGCATTCTTTTGTTTTCACATATTTTATAAGCACCAGCCACCAGGGTTGGAGAGTTTGGACAGCAAGACCTAGCTACCTACAGTTTAAAGAGCGACCTTTTTGTTTTTTTGTATGTACATCTTGGCCTAACCTTTGTTCTGGGTTTTGTTTCCTGAGCAAACGCGAGCCAAAAACTTTTTCGGGAGACTGTTGTGCTGCTCTTTCGGTCAGTTGAATGTAATCGGAATAATATTTCATGAAACTTTGTATAAATCCATCCCCGTGGACAGGCGTCCACGTCTGATGTACCGGGACAACCGGTACGAAACAAGAGTCGTGTCGCCAAAACAATGTTCCCTCCCTTCGGCAGGCCTGCCCCATTTTCCCTGGCGAGCTCTTTCACTTCCGATGCTCCCACCCAACGTGTGTTGTCACTGTGTGTTGCTGTTGACCTTTTGGGGTGCCCGGTGCACGAGAATTCAGTCATCAAATAGTCAAAACAAAACCATGGCAAATAAACATTCATCGAATGCCAGACGACAGCATGCTGAATCGCACACACAATCGCAACAAATATTTTGAGCTTTAACACACACACACACACACACAGAGAAAAGGGAAAACATTAAACCGAACTCGGTGTCATTTCCAAAAGTGCATTCTTTACATTAGAGCCTGTTAACAAGGAGACTGTTTGCTGCTGCTGCAGGGTTCTCTCGGTTGCGGTAGGCGAGTCTTCTTTATTTCCACCATAATTCGAACAATGTTGATTGCTTCGGATTTTATGTTAGCTGCCTCGCTGATTTGAGCCTCATTTATGCTGCGCTCCCGATATGGACACGTCGGTATCAAGTGATAAGCTACGCAATTTATGTTCGCTCCTGGTCCAACCCGTAATGACCACAACCCGAGCTCTGGGTTTCGGTGTTTTTGCTCCTTTTGAAGCACATTATTTACTTGTTGCGCTCACAGGCTTAATTAGAGCGGTCAGATCACCCACTAACTGGTCGTAATTTTGAGGTCCGGGTACCCGCTAAATGGTTCGTCTGTCTCATCTCACCGACTCCGTCTGGCTGGCTGGTCGATCGAGGTGATCTTTGTTTGATTGTTGCGCGTACCAAAAATTGGTGCAATGATCGTAAAGCATTCGGGTTGCTTGTTATCCTTGCGCGAGCAATAATGCGTTCGTGATCGGTGGAACATTAGGTACCGGGGTCATCTGGAACCAACCTCAAGTTGTTACCGTTCGATCACGTTCGATCGGGTGCAGCGAAATTCAGTAGCACTGTGTGGTTTGTGAGAGAGTGAACAAAAAAAAACAGCGGAAACCACAAGTACCAAACACACACACACATGGCTGATATGATCGTGTGGGCAAGTAACCGAAAAAACAACCAAAAAGAGGCAACCGGTTTCGCCAAAAAAAAAAACAAAAACGCCGGTCTCTGCTCTGCTAAAGAGGCAAAACGGGATTTTGTTTTATATATGTGTGTTATTTTCCCGTTTTTACTTTCCTTGTTTGTTTCGGGGCTTCGGTGCAAACATTTGCTTTATTCTCGCGCAACGCCAACCTGTAATCGCCATTTTATATCGATCAACTGCAGAATGCAGGCATCGGTCTTCCCACTCTCCGGAGGGTTTTTCGGTTCGGCCGGACGCCCTTGCCGAAATCTGACGCCTGGAAGGAAAAGGATGCAAGACGCCGTCAACAGCAGCAGCGACAACTCCGCAACGACAACCAGCACCGACTGTCGAAGTAAAAATGGTCCTTCGTGGGTTGTTTGCTTGGAGACATCGGATAATGGCGGGAGGCGAAGTTCAGGTTGGGCGTTTTGAGTCATTTATGCTGGTGGTTGCATGCTTTTTTGTAGAGGTAACCAACCAACCATCTCGCTCGCACGTTTGTCACGTTAATGCAACAGGATCTAGCGCACCACGGGCATCTTCAATGGTGCGAACTCGTACGGAACTGTGCGGTGATCCTTCGCGGAAAGGTGACGAAGTCTCGAAAAATGCTTCTCCAGTCGCGCCTTGTCAGGTTTCGTCGTGGGCCGCTTTTGGTTGGGGATTGCTGGTTGCCCGTTGCAGTTGCTGAATTGTTGCCAAAATGCCGCTGACACGCGGCCACGAATCTCCTCCCGTGGCGCAACGGTGGTTTCGTGTGTTCCGTGTTTTGTCGTTGGCTGGTTCGCCTGCTTTTTCTTAATCTCCTTGCACGTACCAATTTTTTTGTGTTTGCTGTTCAACTTCAACTCTGCTGCACTCACTCACTCGCACTCAAATGCGCTCAAACATGATATGCAGGGGCCCCCGTGCGTCAGCGTTGTGTATTCGTCTTTTAAAACTGCATATTTATTTTTTATTGCGAGCATTTTGATGTCTTCGCATAAATTTCTGTTTTATAAACTTTCTCGAAACCGCTGCTCACTATCGGCCGGGCCGGCCGGGAGTTTGATTGCTTTTTCGCCGGATTGGGTTGGACTTTTCGGTGGCGCGCACACACACACACGCACGCACGCACACGATTGGGACAGGTTTGGCCGTTTTATTGCAAACTTTTGATGATTCTTTTTTTCTTGTTGTACTTGCTGCAACTCGGTATTGTTGGGGTATTGGCACAAAATCGCAATCAACTCAAAAAACGCACACAACCAAAATCGCAACCAGCCAAAGCGACACGCATCATAAGGCAAACAAGTTTGGCCAACATTAAAATGTTGCCAAAGGATGGATAGCGTTATAAAAAAGCGAACCTTGTTGCTGTAATAGCTTAATGAGGCCACATCGTCCAACCCCGTCCAGAATGGGGATACAAACCCGGCCCGTGAGGTTAAAGTTAAGGCGTTGATTTTTCCAACAAACCGTCAACCAAAATATTCTTCTGTTGTTTGTTATTGAAAGCCAAAAAGATTAAATTAACTCGGGAACTTTCTTCCAGTTTTCTTCGCATTGTGCCAATCTTCCCTTTAGGCGCCGTTTGCTTTCCTGTGTGCGAACCTAAAAAACAAAACAAAACAATTGATTATTCAGAGCGATAAAGTAAATTAAAACATCCTTGATGTTATTAAAACCGATCCGCCCAGAAATGGCACCCAATTTGGTGGAGGAAAAATTGTGCGCTCCTCCGTGCGGTTCCTTGCAATCACAAATATATAAAGTCTGGAGAAAAATGGAATACCACCGGCATGGAACCTCACCGTGAGAGCGACCACCGAGCGTGTCTGTGTGCACGGCCATTCGAAATTTGGGCTTAAAATATGGAACAAATTAATTAAACTCCAATAAGATATCGGCAGCCTGAGACTGAGCTGAGCTGGAGGTCGTTTTTTTTGGGTAAGAAATAAATTCTACAATGTACGCCCTTTGCTGTCCGTTGGTAAATGATTTATTGTACCTTTGCGGTAAGCTTTCACGTCTTTTTTGTGTAAACAAAGTCACAAATGGGAGGTGATTGAGCTTGGAAAGAAAACGTAAATGGAGTAGAGTTAGAAAAAATGAAAACAATAAACGAAATTATGCTCTGACGAAAGTCTCAAAACAAGCACAAGCATATGAAATGATAAATTTTAAAAAGATGAAACAGTAAATAAGTGGAAATGACGATAAACAAATTATTTAAAACAAATCAAAATAAAACATAAATACATTTAAACAAAAATACATAATATTAAGAGGAGTACGAAATAAAGTAAAATGAGAGAAAAATACATGTTAACAAAATGAAAAGTGTCAAAGCACTCTAAAACTTTAAATTAAAACACAAACTAGAACTAAAAGTAAAATGTGGATATTGATGAAAGCAAATACGATACAAATGCTTGTGAGGAAAAGGACAAAAGAACGACAGAAAAAGAGATATATTCTGACAAGTGTACTCTACGTGCAGTTTACGGTGCAACCTGCCTCCGTAGAAGCAAACAGTCTAACCATAAACGAGAAGACGAAGAAGCGTTCACGAGTCTTTAAATTGCTCCTGAAGTAAACACAATATCCAGGATGCCTTTTTTGTGCAGACGGCCGTGTGTTTGCAAAACAATGTTTCCTCGACAGACCGAATCGATGTGGGTGGCACACAGCGAGATTACACAGTGAGCAAACATAAGCCCCCGAAAAACCATCATATTTAAACGGAACGTTTAAATGCGTTACCGTTTTGACCAACGATTTTGACAGTCACCAGCAATCGGCAATGTTGTATCCTGTTTTGCCGACACGCCGTGTTGTTCCGTGTTTCGTTGCGTTTCGTCGCGGTAGGTACAAGTGTGAAATTTACACATCCAATGAGCCGAAATGAAATCCAACAAGCCTCCCTTATCTGCTATTTCGGGGGGCCGTTTTTGACCGCTTGTTAAGAAATGGGGTTTTGCACGAAAGACTTTTGTGCACAAAAAAATAAAGGAGTAGTATCCTTTTTTTTCTGTCGGTGGTACTGTGGTATAGGTTGTGATTTCTTCTCCTAAGGCCTTCGGGCGCTTGTCAGGAACAATTTCACCGTAGCGAACCCGCACGCACCCTCCAAAACGCTGGGGTGCTCTGGTGAACTTCAGAAGTTCAGCCTCTCGTTTCGGTTGCATCCGTGTAGTGTAATTTAGCCCAAAACGTTCCGGAGCTCTCGGAGCTCGGAGCCCGGAACGAAAAGCAGTACTCGTCTTTTGTGATAATCGTTGGCAATTATTTTACACCAAGCTCTATCCCCTGAGCTCTCTGACCCGTTTGCTGGAACCCTGTTTTGCATACACGGCATCTCGCAAGCCAGCTTCTGTCAATCTTTGGGGTTTCCTTCGAAAAAATCTCTCCTGAAAATCCTACTGCAAGAAATTCAAAACAATCGCCCAAGCCCTGCTGCGTGTTGTCCACGCTTGACACGAGGTGTGCATGTTATTTTTACCCGAATTAACCGTCGTCTTTGTGTAGCTTTGTGGAGCCCTTAAGCTGCCCGGGTACCACTCATGCCACAAGGGTCACGGCTTGATTGGTAGTCGGCGTTTTAATGTTAAAGAGTTTAGACCACTTTTTCACACCAAAAAACATCCAAAAGTGCGGTCCACATTAAGAAAAAGAGGCTGCTTCGTTTTTGTGTGTGCAAGTTGCGGCCGAAATGATCGCGCGTAAACATCCCTCCCGGGTTGGGGGGGTTCGTGTAGTTTTCATTGTACCATTGATTTTCGGGACGCGCTGGCCCTACTTTAGCTCTGGTGGATCGTGCGAACAGTTTCTAGATCGTCTTCCTTTTTTTCCACACGCTGGCACAAGATACGGAGCGCTTTTTTGTTTCTTTCGGAGCATCTACAAATAATAATCTGGCCCCGGGAGTGTGCGAGACCACGGGACGTGTTGAGGTAGCGTAACCGAAAATCCCTTACCTCATCGTAATCATCTTGTATGACAGACTGAATTGTCATAATTATGGCAATTTGCGTTAATTTTTTCCTCGACCCCTTTTTTCGCTACCTTTCAATGTACGGCGAGGCGAAATGTTCACTGGGTGCAGGTGAAAACAAATTCATTGTAAATGGACGAACGTGCGGAACCGGGGACCACACACATTCTGCACTGTGCCGAGGAGATCTTACCATTTTCTGGTTGTGTGTGTTTTTTTTTTGGAGCCGAATATCGGAGATCTACCGTCAGCACCAGGATCAGGATGAATTGTAACTTTGATTTTGTTGATCAACACAATCCACGGTTGCGAAAACTCCATCGTCGTCCAATTCCAAGCATTGCTCTGGTGAGTTGATAAATGGCTCGTCAAAATTATCCTACTCAACCGGTCAAATGAGTTTAACGGGTCTGCGCAACTCCGAAACCGAAGACATCGAAACTTGTGATTATTTCATTAAATTTGATCGATCCGATCTGCGCCTTGCGCGAGTTCGTGCGAGGTCATCCGGCCACTTGATCGAGAAGACGCTTGAACCACAGCAGCTCGAGTGCCCCGCTGTTCTGTTATCAATGCCAAGGTCTTCTTGTGCGCCAAAACCTGACGCGTTACAGATTCGCGGTGGTAATGTCTGCTTCGGTCGCGATATTCAATCGAAGTGTAATTTACGATGTGCCATGAGTACACAAGCTAATTGCGTACAACGCGCGTCAGTCAAGATCGGACGCGAAAGATAAGCGTCTCACCCCGATCGGTACCGTGGCCGAGTTCCTTTCCGAGCAAACACCGGGAAATTATGATAAGAGCCATGCAACACGGAGAGCAAGACATCCTTGATTTACTTTTAACCGGACACGCTAATTAATGCCCGAGGACCCATCAGGCTCAGGGTTCCCAACGTTCGGATAAGCAATGGCATTAAATTGTTGCAATATGGAGCTCTGGGGTCGAATCACCTGCGCACCGGGTTGGCATCTTGCGAGTTTGCTAAACATCGGTCTCCATAATTGGGACATTAAGTCGCTCGGGACGGTTTGGTGCCGTATCGTCTTTGATGCGTCCCTCGATAACTTCATTCCAGGATTCGTAGCCTGCGGATAAAAAGCAATGAGTTTTTAAAGAACCATTTTTAAACCGGCGTACCTCGTCGAGAATTACTTCCTGTGGCAGGTCCTGACGTTTTGTCGTTTTCGCTCGTTCCGTGTGTCTCTACAACCTGTTGCTGTTTGTTGATTGATCACTCGCTTCGCCTGTTTTCGGGTTCCGCCCGTTTCCGATCAACCGAATCTAAATAGGCGGGCTGTGACAACACAAAGAACAATTGTCTGCAGGCGGTTTCGGCGTGGCGGCGGCGACGGCGAACTGCAGGATCCATTATTTTTTATGTCGTGTTTTATAATATTTCCTTTAAATCGCGTATAATAACATGGTGGAGTCTCATAAAACTGGTTTAAGCCCGGGTGGAAGGGAGTTGCCCCGGTGTTCCTGGTTTGCCGGAAAGTGGTTTCGCATTGTGGATTTCACATATCACGCTAGTAGACTTCAGCATGAGGGCGCTACTGAAAAGACCAAACACAGGGACACATTAGTTAGGACACGGAATAGAGGACAATACAATAAAAAAAAACAAACCCCTTGTGTGTGTGCTCTGCATACCGCTCGTGGTGCCAGACGCCACCGAAAAGCGCGTGTACCGGTTCAATGAGCCACGAAGCCTATAAAAACCAAATCAATCAAGAGCTAACAAGCGTGGCGCGTAACGCTAACAAGTCGAATCCGTCAAACAACCACCAGAAGCGCCTTGAAACGGTGTGCCGAGCCGAGGGCGAGGGAGATCGGGCGAGCGTCAAGGCCACGCCACGGACGGTAGGATGTCATGCAGACGGGCCAGATCAGCGTGCAGGCAATATAGTCCACCGCCTAATGGTGGTTGGCGGTTCGCCATCGACGGTACAAACAAATATTTCGCCAAGCGGAAGCGTTTCGCCGTCCCGAACCGGTACAAACTCGTTTCGATTCCTCGTGGATTAGTTTGTTTTTGCTCGAGCGTCGCGATCCGAAACGATCATCCAGCGCGATCAGGTGGATTTAGTGAAAACGGAATCATTTTTTGCAAGACAGTCTCTGTTGCCAAAAAAAAAACCCTCCCAGAGCTCAGAGCCCAGGGTTATTATCATATTTGTTTGGTTTGATGGGTGTTTGAGCGATTGGTCTGTGGTCTCGGGAGCAACAAGAACAAGATGTTGCCAAGAATGTTGTTTGCTGCAGGACAAACACACACACACACTTACTTCAGGCTTATTCTTCAGGCTGACAGACGTATGAATATTTTATTTGTTGCTTAATTGCTACTCTAGCTAGTGGAAAATGATCTTTATTCATGCGAACAAGTGCTCTGGCACCTTCTTTCAAACGTTTTTTTGTTTCCGGACCCCCAAAATCACCCAACACCAATGAAGTGGTCCGTCGTGATGGCACGATGAGAAAAAAAGAAAACGCCACTCCGTCGGTAATTAATGGGACCGCAACGTTATCCCCAAAACTCATTCACCCAGCAAGCCACCCACCCTGTACTTATTTACTTTCGACCATTTGCTTGTCTTAATGATGCGCCTGGAACGCCTGGAGTTTGTTTAGTTCGTCCGCGGTGTTTTATCGCCGCACGCCGCAGCGAGTGCTGGCCACGCATTGTACATTGTGTTGGTCGTTTAATTTGATTAGAAAATTAACTTTTGTGGATCACACTGTGGCCGTTTATTTCCCGCCACCACCATTAATCACCTTGCGAGCTGCGAAAATTCAAACCATTTTTTCTGTGTCAAACAATTAAGCACGGTGCAGAACGAGATTTGCATTTTTACCGCCATTTTATTGTAGTATAATTTCATTTTTGGCTGTATTAAAATAAATTAAGTGCCGCACCAAACGAAGGTCCTCTTTCTGCCTCACGCGCCCTCGTGTCTCGTATGTGTGTTGGCTAATGGTATTGTGTAGCCCACGGGCAAAAATTCAAATATACGCGCACGGAAAACTCATAATCTTCATAGGTTTCTTGTGTCGCAGGTCGTTTTTTATGTTTATTTATTTTTTCGATTACAAACAACCGGCAGCAGCAGCAGCAGTAACAGCAACAGTCACAGCGGGACAAGCGATCGAACCGGGCAACCCCATAAACCGCTAATGGCTTTCTACCGGTTATTCAACATTTCAGCATTTTCCCACAGCACACACACAAACGTGGTAGGTACGGCCTAATGAGGTCACTTCGATATGGACGATCGATGTATGCAGTTGGTATTTTAATAGAGGAAATGCATTTTACCAACCATCTCGCCTGTGATCGTGTTTGGCGGATTGGCGTTTGATTAGAAATATCCTCCGAGCCGAACAACAGGCTTAACAAGACTAAAAAGCCTGACGCTGGAAAACATCTCTTTCAGCTTTATGGGGTTTCTTCATCCGCCGGGTGGTTAGCGCGTTTGGGAAATCGTTTTGTTTATGTAAAGATAATTTTCCATCAGGGGAAAAAAACGCACATCATCGCTGTGGGAATTTAAAGACTTTTTGGAGTATCAGGTGGCAGGTATCGCTTCCATTCGATATGTGAGGTATAACTGGAGACAACGTACCTCATTTTAATCAAAATATCTACGATTCAAAGGTGGTTCTGAGACTCTAATATTGGGATGTTCATCATAGGTACTTCTTTCTTTGCGATCTTGACATACTGCAGAAGTCTTCTATATCGTTCAGAATCTAACACTGCCGTCTAATTATCAAATTTCTTGGATTTTCTTACAGAAGCACGACCTCCATCACTGTGCCTCAATGTGATGCTACTACATCGCCTCTGGATCGTCCGGTGTGTTTCTCATGACATGACCAATCACTCGGAGAATGGACAGTTTTATGGACTAGGGCAAGATAGAGTAATTATTGTACAGATTAATGGAGCTGTCACCTTGTTCTTTAACAGAAAAAGAACCAAAAATTCTTCTAAGCGTCTTCCTCTCGAAGATATTTGCGAGGAAATGAATTCGAATGAGTTTTCGATAGTGTCTATATCTCACTATCGTATGTGATTACTTCGTCTATTGATATAATTTAAAGTCTCCCATTTTCTTGACTAGTTCCTTGTGCATATCTTATCCCGGGAAAGATTAAGATTTAGGGTTAAGGTTTCAAAGGTACGATCACTCATATGGACCAAGAATTTACGCCGCCTATTGGATCCTTAGGTAAGCTTCTGCTATACAGGACAGGATCTAACCAATGTTGTCGATATCACCAGCATATTCCAGGACCTAAAATGACATATGAAAAATTAGTCCAGAAAGTTCATACTATGAGTCCCAGCTAGCTATTTGTAGCGCTCTTGGTGTTTTTGGTGTATATTTCTTCTTTAAAGCAATTATTAAGGTGCATGAACTAGGCAGCTAAACTCTTCGCTATGACTACATTATTTCTAAAAGTAATACTTAGTACTTGACGCCAACAACTCAAGATCGGAACTAAGCAAATCGACTCACCTATGAATGACATCTCAAGCTTGACCTAAGCGTTTCTCATATCTTGATATCGGTATTTGTGAATACAAAACTGCAAGGTTCTCCAACAATTGATCAATAATACAATGAATGCACAATTTCTCTATCCGCAGTGCATTATTCGAAAGCCCATTCCCATCAATCTTTCCTGCTTTGAACTTTTAAAAGGGATAAATTATTGTCAAAGTACGCGTCACACTCGCCACAGCTAGACAATCGGCTCATATTTTATCGATGGTTGTCCGTTCCGCTTGCAAACGGGTGCAAGCACTTCTTTCTTCTGTCGGCCAGTTTGCTATTATCCTTCCAGCGTGGACTGTGGACTTTTGTTTGGACAATTCTTTTTGCTCCGACTGCTTCTGGTGCACGTACGCTGATTGATGTATATGCAACGGTAGCAGTGCTGCCAACGATTGCTTGAAATTTCTCTACCAAACGATCGTTGTGTTGTGATCGGAGTCCACAGTATCAGTGCAATATATTTTCGTTAGTGTGGTTTTTTTTTCGCGAAAGAAAGCTTAAAAAGGGCAACAGAATAATCTTGATGGTGGATGACTACGGGCAGCAAGACTCCTTTACTTCTGTTACACCTGTGGAAGGCGTTCAGAGAAGAACAAGCGACAACGGGTGTCTCTTTATCATCAACTCACCTGATCGGAGTGGAGATAAGAAAAAGCTCCCGAAAAAAAAACGTTTCCATATCGCGGAAAATTTATCGATACCACAACCGTACAAGGCGGGTATTTGGGTTTCTGTTTAATTGAAATTAATTATTTCACCGAAATTCAAGCAGCCGAATGGAATCTGATAAGTGGCCAATAATTTGAGACATTCCATTTATTTACCGAACGCGCAACACACACAACCAAGGGAGGGAATATTTTGAATTCATTCTAATTAATCCGTTGACGACTTGCCTGCGCGTTGCTGCCGTTCGTTCAATTTCGTGCGAAGCGTTCTAGCGCTGTCCGCTCGGGCTAAGCCTTGCCAGCGGTAAAGGCACTTTCCCACCCAATCCTTTTAATATCCAATCACAGTCGCCTTGAAAACGCAACACTGCCAATTTGCAGCATAATTTACAGCGCTTTTTATCTCAAATAATGAAATAATCATTACTCTTTTGCCGCCCTGGCCACAGCCCCAAGCCAGCAACAACAGCAGCGAACCCCTGTTCGTGGGATGCTGATCGACTGTGTGTGTTTTTTTTTCTCTCGCTCTCTCTCTGTTCTCCTCACTTTAGGTCTCTCCCCCATCGATGCGATAATGCTTTTGTTCAGGAAACGAGATGAGGAGAGCTAAAAAAAACACAACAAAAAACCGGTCGATCTGATCTGAGCCACCGCCAACGATCAACATATATCCCGGAGGCGAAACGATTGACAAGTGCAACACCGGCCTGAAAGTGTACCGCTTTGCTGCACTTTGCTACACTTTAGTGTTGTACCTCGGCTACCCCAAACCCGGTTTCGTACACCTCCGGGGGGAGATAGTTTCTCATCAATAATCCACACATCCTGGCACACACTGGCATCGGGGTCCATTCTCTCGCCCAGCTCGACCGTGGTCGATCGACGCGAGTGGCGTGGCGTGGCGTGTTATGATTTCTGGACTTGTAATTCACCTGATCGATGTTGAAGGGAAGGAGTAGCTGGGAAGGGTGCGAAAAAGCGGTTAGCAACGATCGAACACACTGTTGCGATCGGTTTGGCGATTGAACAAATATCAACTCCGCTAAGTGGATTGATTAGTCGCCGTGTGATGTGGAGTTCTATTTCTACCACAAAAACAAACCTCCGTGTGTCTTGAGAGACATTTGTATGAACCTTCGCTAGTGTAAGGTTATGTTTCCAGATACAAGAATTTAAATGTCAATCTATACCAAGGCATTTTAACATATTCTGCAGAAGGGGGATTGTTTCTGCGAGAAGAATTGAACGTGCGTCCATAAACTTATCAAACTTATTCATTATTCCAGCTATGATGCAATATTGTTGTCGTTCTAGATCGCTTGTTCGCCGGTCCACAGCACCCTACCGAAGAGGTCAATGAATCGTGAACCTCCCCCCCTCTATCCCTGCCCTTGCTCGATCACCGTTCAATCATGTGGGAGTTGTTCGTGGCCGTAACCGGCCGTATGTGTCCACGTGGTTTGCGTGTAAGCGACCATTCCACACGCGCACACAAATCGGTCAGTCACGATATTCTAAACCGAAGCAGCTTCACAGTTACTGCATGCAGCACTGACCAGCACGGGCGGACAGCAAAAGGGTAAATGAAAACAGTAATGATCGTAAGCGATTTGACGAGACATGACACGTTCGGACAAGCGTCAGGTTGATCGCAAATAAGCGAGCAGCACAAAAAAAAACGAAACAACACGGAGCGGAACATACATCCAAACATAGTGCAGAAATCCATAAAGCGTGAATATCGAAATAGGATCGCGAAATCGCAAACACCCGATCAGCCTCTGCAGAATGGATTGAGTTTTCATATCCGTCGATCAACGGAACAATGCCGACCTGACGGTTTGTTGGGCGACACTCGGACACACACACAAGACTCGGTTGCGTAATGCACTGCTCCGAATTGATTGATCATATGCACGCGCGTATGCATGTCCAGTGATCCTTCAGCTTTTGGGGCAGGGAGAATCGAAGGACAGGACCAACTCGACCAAACTGCCAAGTGTTAAAGCTACTTTATTGGAAATAGAGACATCGAAGGGTGGTGTGGCGATCGGCGATTGGGATCCGAGATTGATCCGAGTTCCTTTAGTATGTTTGTTTGTGTTTTGATTTCTGCACATGTCCTTGTGGATTTAATTTTGTTGATAGTTCTATTAAGCGCTCGATCGGTGTGTCCTTGCGGCTTAATTTTGCATGTCGTGCACGTGAAGCTGGTTGGGACAAGAGCGCTAATTAAATCATGCTCCATATAGATGTCGTTAAAGATTTGATGCTGTTTTGCATGGACTTCATTACTGAACGCTATATAAAACGCTATCCCGCAAGTAGCGCCATTCGGCTGCGCTCGCACCCTTAAACCACTCTTCAAAGTCTGCCGACCGTATGTGATTTATAGATATTGCCCTGAGCTTATCTTTGTGAGAATAGTTTTATGAACTGCCGTCACCCGATAGGACATTAGCGTTAGAATTTATTATATTAATTTATTTAAATCCCTCTCGGGAGTTTCGCTTCCGATAGTAACGATTGCCTGCAAGGAAAAGACTCTGCCCATGCTTGCGTATCCTTCGACGCGACTGCACTCGAACCTCTTCAAATAAACAACAATCAGTCTCGTGCGATTACTTCCTTCTAGTCTAGGCAATCGTCCGACCGATCCCCACTCACAACCACCAGCGTAATCATTTGCGGCCATTGCTTTCCTTCGGGCCACGATTTTCTCGTTAGCACCAAGAACTTGTTAAGTGGCGTAGAGCTAAGAATGAACAGCAAAGAAAAAACCTCCAACAACACCATAATCGAGCCACCTGTCGTATCGAGCCTCGCCCACCCCCAAAGGCTTTTGATCACACACACACACACATAGATACCTCAGCCGATCGACAAAAGACTGTTGCCAAGGGTGGCTTGTGAGCCGCGTAACTTACTGAGCTAATCCCACGTTAATTAACGAAATCACTTTCATAAGCTTTAGATTTCAAATTTATTGCCTCGAATCGAAACCGACCGAGTGGACAGTTTGGATCGTTGATTTTCTCGCACGGGGACTAGCACTTGCAGGTGGAGTACCTGGCGCAGGGTGTCCCATTTAGCATAAAGGCTCATGAAGCGGTCCTTTTGCCACCGTCGACCGTTGCAAGCCATTATCACGTGATGAAGGTTGTGATATGCACCTCGCCATCGCCTTTGTGTGTATTCCGAGTTTGCTCTTTGCATGAACCCCGACCAGGTGTGCTGGGTGTTGTTGTCGTTGGAGCGACCTGCGACAGCGACCACGTAAGGGCAACACGATACAAAACCATGTCCAACAGGTTCAAGCCGGCGACATTAACGCAACCGGAGCAGCATAAGACGAATGGATGCATTGCTGGTTCTTTTTTTCACTGTTCTCCAGCGTCTGTCGCCCCAGAGACGAACTAAATCAGCATAATCCTATGCTGCCGCGACACTTGTTGGGCTGCCGACCACTCCGTCACCGCGCCTCGCGTAAGGGACGCTTATCGGGACACTTGGAAAAGTCATCAGGGGCTCGAGTGCACGGAAAGCTGCCACTTGCTCAGGGAGCAACGATTCTTGCAGGAACTTCTTGCACGCGCATCGAGGGCATGACCTGAACCCGATGTGTAGGCCTGTGTGCAGTCGGTCAAATTGCGTACAAAACCCTCTACTGTATGTTTCTCCTCCACCATCATCGCATCCCCTCAGGCAGGCGGACGCATCGGTAAGCTCATAAATCAAGCAAAATCTTAAAACACCACTGCCGCACTGACCTATGCACCTACTTTTTGTGTGGCGTCCGGTGCTCCTAGTGCTGGAAATGGGAGACTTGTGGGTGCGCAAAACATCGCAAACACACCCCGTGGCCGTGGGGTGGCGATTTTCGCCTTAATAAGTCGCTGGGCTGGGTTGTAAGACCATCGTGTACGCTTTACTTGCGTCGGTGTCAGTGAACGGTCGAAGTCGGAGTTTGCATTCGCTTCGAAGGTGCTGGGCGATGTTTAGGTAATGGCGTACTTCTTAAAAGGGAACCTTTGCAATGTGGAGGAACAAGTGCCAACATTACTGAGCTACTTTATTTAATGAGTGGACGAGGCTTTCCCATATCGGCCTATTAGCCATTTATTCGAATAAATTGATTAAGATCGCTTGAAGTTACTGGGATATACAATGCTCCAAAGGATCTGTTAGGGATTGATCTCCAATTGCCTAAGGCTCTCTTGCATATTTGACATACACCGTTCAACTCCAATTCTTCATTTGTCTTGGAAATCCGAATTGTTTCAATGCTCCACCCAATAATGCTTTTAATTCTAGGTTTCTTCTTATACAGCACCCCGCAAGGGTCACTTCTCCAGCCAGCTGAAGGTGAGAAAACCAGTCAGTTTATCTGGCGGGCGGAATCTTTCAATTGTACCAAGCTAGCGCCCTCGTGCCAACTGGCTTTAGTTGCCGAAGGAGCGCCGCATGAAAAAGTTCATCCATAACGAAATCACCCGGTCGGGAACCCAACGGCCAAAGTACCGAGTCATGTTTTCACGGTCCAGCACGGGCCACACGCTCGGTCGACAGTGAACTCCAGTCTGCAGCCTCGCTCAATTGATCAAATACTGTGACAAATCGCACCAATTCTCACCACCCCCGATCGACGGTGAGTTGCAGTGGGCATTGTACGTAAATGGACACTACTTAGCCCTTTGCTTTTCACCACCAGGGATCGACCACCGGGGAGAGGTGATGTCGTTCGGGGTTGAGAGAGAGATGAGGAAACAAACAAACTACAAATCATCACATCACCAACATGAGAAAAGCTACCCACCCCAATCACAAGAGTCGGGGAAAGGGAATTTAGGACATTCTCGAGGGTTTGCGTCGGATTATGAGTCGACTTTTAACGCGCTTAGTCACTAGGAGAGAGGAGATTACCGTTTACGAGATTTATTGTGATTCGTTCCACACAGTGGCACTTCCAACTGCACTCAGTCTCAGTGCATCTCGTAAGCCAGAGTCCGGACATTTGGTGTGACACATTATCCAACCGTCCTTAATCAGGAACGCCAAAGGAAGTCATCTCTAATCCTACCAAAATGGAAGAAAGCCGTACCAAAAACACGAATGTCTGGATACATTCCAAGTCATCCACGCCCAACATCTCGAGCCCCGAAAGATCTCGTCAAATGGTTGAGCGCTATAAAGCCCCCCTGCTAGCTTGAAGTACAACCTTTTAAGAGCCATTTTTATTTACAGACTTGTTTCGGGTTTTACGAGCATGTTCATAATTTTGTTGTTCTCTTCTCCGTTGCGTTCTGTAGGTGCGTGGCGCAGCGGCGACTGCACTAGCTTGTCAACCACGCCAAAAATACGGAAAGAAAATTAAACTCCACCTAAC
The DNA here is from genome assembly GCA_002091835.1 of Anopheles maculatus. NCBI lineage: Eukaryota > Metazoa > Arthropoda > Insecta > Diptera > Culicidae > Anopheles > Anopheles maculatus. The sequence goes on from KZ062623.1 coordinate 106,628, forward strand.
AACAGCGCCAACAGGGGGCAAATAATTTACAATACACCGCATTCGCAGCGCTCAAGTTCTACGGGAATCGTATGAATTTCGCATAAATATTTATATGGTCCGTCCGTCCCCATCCGGATGGATTGGAACAAGCTGCGGAACATACAGTTTAAGTACCGACGACCCGTTTATGATGGCTCCAAGCGACCTCCGCTCGGTTACTTTTCTCCAGACAGTATCACAAAAACCTGCCATTTGATTTATGCTTCAGCTCGAGACAGGTAACATCACATCACACAGATATAGACAGCGAGTGAGCGAAAATGCATCTCGCCATCACGTGCCAACGCAATTATCGATCGTCGGCACCAATCATCCCCTAGGGATCGGCTGGCTCTCGGTTTGATTCGATTAAGATCCAGGAAATAATTGTCACCAGAGGCCTCTTTACCTGCAGATGAATTCTGCAACAGTAAACAGACGGATCAGCTTACTCTTCCCGAATGGTCAATAAGTTGGCGACACTAGGACAGAATTCTTGGGCACGAGCATGTTGACACATAGCGCTTCACACCACCAAGAGGGAATTTTAATCCTGCGCCACAACTCTACGAGGTTTTCTTTTTGCTGTCGCTTTTCGTGGCTCAAAGCAGCATCCCCGACGCGGATGACCGACGTGATGTCCCTAATAATACGCTGCCGACTTGCGGATGCTTACGCCGTACGATCGACGATTACTTGGCGCGCCTGCAACAAAATCATCAGCCATATTCGGGGTCAACCATTAAAGGAGGGATTTAAATAAATTACGCTCCGCCAGGCAGACTTTTTTGTTTGTCCTTTCTGTGTCGATCAGCCGGTCGCTTCCTGTGCAAGACGCTCCACGCATCAGCAATTGCCCGGTGGCCTCAATGACTCAATGAAAATGGGGTAAAAAGTTCAAAGGTGCGCACCGCCCCGGCCGGTCCAGATCCGTTTGTGGTTGCTGAGTGTCTCGCGTTATCTTAAATGCTCAAGCCTCTCCTGCACCGCCAGGTCGTCACTTTCGCCTCGGCCGACCATCGGGCGCAAAGCTACAAATTGTCTCGGAAGCTTTCCTTGGGCGCTTAAAATTGGCCCGCACAGAGCAGCGATGAAGACATGGGATTTGTTTATGTTACTAATTTTTCTTCCTTTGTGGCGGGCGTATCGGGTAGGATAGGGTTGATTTTTACTGTTTACTGTTGAGCCCCAAGACCAGAGGACTTCAGACTTCAGACTGCAGCGCCATCGGAATGACTTTCTTTTCATTGAATGCTTTTATTTTTTTCCTTTCGTTCCAGCCCGAATGATGCTGATGGTCCCAGCTAGATGGTACGCTCCCAGCCGCTCAAGAACCGGTTGTCCATTACGGACGGCGCGGTAGCTACCGGAATGCGGCCCATGTTGCTCCACCGGCTGTGCTGGGCCTTTGATAGAAATCGAAATGCTAACTGAGCTGCGAACCGTTCGACATCGGACCGCTTAATAGATGTTTATTTTTCCTAATCGTCAGTAAATTTCAGCAGAAACATAATTACATTTTACACCTAATCGCTTTGCGCTCGGTTCACTCGGTCGATCGATTGATCGTTCGGGCACTCGGAGCCGTGCGGTTTAAAGGTGAGCAAGGCCTTTCGGCCATCTTAATGGCTGCCGGTGGGTGAATCGGAATTCATGCAAATTAAGCTGAGGAAATGCCACAGTGAGCGTGTGTGTGCGTGTCTGGTGTGCTGTTGCTGGAATGTGTTCTAGATGGTTTTAATGGATGCACGAACAAGCGCGGCCCGAGATGGCTGTTTTGCTGTGTGTTAAATGAGATTTTATTAGTGGAATTCATAAACAACTTAAGTCTGTAACAAGATCATTCTTGGGGTTTATGTTAAAGCGAAAAAAACAAGCACTAAACCATGCTCAGCATTTAAAGGCTTTTTTATTTTCTTTCCCTGTTTTCCCCATTCATTCTCACGTGCTCACTTTCACTTCTTTGCAGCATACGCCTACGCCTCGAGGGGAGAATAAACCTGGCCATCTAACCGTGACCTACAGACGTCCCAAAGCGTCCCTTTCCACCCAGAGCACGTTCGTCAGGACAATGAGCACCAGTACCAGCAGCCACGCCAATGCTGCTGTCACGAGTTTTTACCCGTACCGTACGAGGAAGCACCGTTTTGTCACGGCGCAACAAGGCTGAATGGTTGAACATGGTGAGCTTTTCCTGCGAGAATTTCTCGGCGAAGGTTCCGACTCTTCAACGCAGCCGGACCGACGACAACCCGACGACATGCGCACATGAAATGCAATTTATCGCGTACCGTTTGGACCTCGAGCATAATTTATGCACTGACCAGGCAGCGCGCCGGTGCTAGCATTTTCCCCGGTGGAATGTTGTTGAAATATTTAATAGTTTTTATGTTTCACCCCGACGACGAGCCCACACAATTTGTGTGTTGTCTAAGCATTCGCGCCGTAACAACCGTTTCAGCGCGTCACCTCATAACCGCCCTCCCCGCCGAAACATTAGCGACGAAATGTTGCAGCTAATTTAAAAAACGGAAAATTATCATTGCAACTAACTCGCCATGTGCCTTGTGGAGCGTTTTCCCCCATCGCGAACAGTAATTATCAATGCAAATCGCCGACTACTCTCGGCGGCCCATCGCTTTAAACCGTTTTATCGTTGCAGTTATCTTACCGCTCGGGTTCGTATCACTGACCCTTTATTGTTATGTGCGCTGCTGCGCCCCGTTGAATGTGAGAATTCCATTTGAATGAAGCAAACGCTTCGAATTTGCTTATCGCGCTCCAACATCGCGGGTTGTTGTGTTTTTTTTTAAAGTACCGAATTAAAACAAAATTAAACAAACTTCCAAAGCTGTGCAGATTGGTGAAACTTTCCACCGGAGCTCGAAATTATACGCCCGTTGGGGGGTGGGTAATGGGCGCGTTAACTGTGTCCATCATTTGCATTGGCAGATCAACAACGCGAAAAACTGCGTCGACTCGACGATACGTATAACGTTCCCTTCCGGTCATGGATGCTTCGATCGTGCCGTGTTACGTACCGTAGCCTTTCTCTGCCTTGGTTTGGTCTGTGTGTCCTGCCGATTTCCAGCTGAATGGGTCGCAAATTGCACACCCAAACCGATCTCCCGGTGTCTTCTTGCGAGGAGGAAATTATATCTTTCCGATCGCGTAAGTCCCGAACGGCGCATCTCCTTGCAGGAAAAACCAATACACAACGCGTTCCGGCAGACTGAGTCTTCGATTAATTGAATTTCCTGCAGAGCATGCGGGAACAGCGCGGGACATCACTCATTTGTAGAAACAAACAATGAAACAGACGCATAATTATGTCGCTCTGGTCTCTTTGAGGCTCGGGACACGTCGGCCTTCCGGGTAAGTGGTAGTCCATCGACATTGTGAATATAGGCAACCCCAATATTTCGAATCATCGACCCATCAATTGAAGACGGATGGAACAGTATGCCTGCCTGCCTGCACAGCTCTGCCAATGACATCCAGCAGGACAGCAGCTGATGCGGTTGTGTAAGTGATGATTCGAAGAGACCCCACAGGGAAGACTCATCTCCGGCTCCCATTTTCCCGCTCGAAAGTAGATCGATCGGCATCTCATCAGGCAACCGGATAGAATTGTCGCTTGTGTCCGTCGTTGCTGCTGCAACACTGTTGCAACTCTGTTGCGTAGGGCAGATGGGTAGGCAGAGGTTTCATCATCTGAAACGTATTAAATTCGAATAAATCATTTCACTGTCATTAAGTAATCAATCGTAATGTCGTAATGCGAGGACTTTACCCCATCCTGGTATCATTTACATTGAGTATAGACTACTTACTCGACAGTCGGCACCGAAAGATGGCAGGTTACGATTTAAATTGGGCGCCAACCGTTTTGCTGATCGTGGGTTTTTGGTTTGTCGGTCGGCAAAAACCGTGCAAAACGCTTTTTATCACTGTGTTCAACCCATTTATTCGGTTTGTGCGGTCAAATTAAACCTTCGCGATTCTACCACGGTTGGTATTTTGATTCAATTACTGTGTTTGTTGGGTGGTGGCGAATTTTATCTTAAATCTAACCATTGGAAATGTAAAGGCATTAAAATTCTGCACACACATTTGCGCATCTGCGCATCAAATGATCCGATTCAAATTGTTTCCGCAAAGCGTATGAAACGAAGGCGAACAAAAGATAACCGTTACCACTAACACATCGTTTTAGTTTATTCGAAACGATTTATAAATTCAACAGCACATATTCGGCCGGTCAAATGCTAATGTCACCCGTACCGTGCCTTAGTTACGCTCCGGTGCTTCGCGCAGTGCAGACTTTAAGGCGTATAAATGGTAATATTGTGTGTGTTTTGGTTTTATTTGCTAGCTCTCTGCAACGATGCAACGCAAACAGCGTGACACTTTCTAATTGAAGCACGGATCCTCTTCTAATTCAATTGCCTGGCATGGTGGGTGCAAAAACTTGAATATGAATATGTATGCAAACCACGAACCTTATTTGGGATAGTAAAATGAATTTTTAAAAGACAAAACTATTCTTGATAATTAACGGTTTAAACATCTCGCAACCAGGACTATGATTTATCTCTACTAATGAAGCGTGGAATAAATGTTTTCTGCCCGTATACTAGTGTGTGAAGAAATTTTCTTCTCCCGAAGCTTCCCCAAAGAAAAAAATACAGAACACAGCACCTGCGGCGATTAATAGAAAGTGACAGAAATGAATTATTTTCATCGCGCAAGCATTCCGGCCAGGTCTGCCGATACATCCAAAACGACATCCCCAGCTTCAGACGGCACCCACCGACAGACGGTCCGAAGAAAACTCCGTCCAAAGCGCCGGCTGATCGAAATGAAAAATCATGAATTTTTCAAAAGGAAAACTCGTTCGTGCGTTGCGATTAAAATTCCGCCATGCTTCTTTCCTTATTGGGTGCTATGACGGTGGCTACCATCGGCAGACATCAGGCCAGACAGACTTCACGATTGATTAGACCGCTGTGCGTTTGTGTATGGTGCGCGTTTTGGTTTTTCATTACATTCGCTTAGTTCGCGGAAATTATTTGTCTTTGTGGAAAAGATTCATCAACGTCTAATCAAGTCTTTGCATTGATTACATTGCTGAGCCTCTTCGCAGCTCTTCATCGTAACATGTTTTAAGTGTAATTAAATTTCAATCACTAAAAGAAAAGCGGCTCCGACGAATGTTAAACGTTTAACATCGGGATGAAGAGAACAAAAAGGCGACAATCCGAACCGCTTAGTGTGTTACGTTTTTACTACCCATACAAAAAGCAAAAAAAAAACGGACCCAGATCCTTCCAACTGATAACCTTGCCGGTTGGAATATCTTTACCGAAGATTTATTTATTGACATTTACAACTTTTCAACCGAGCGGTAAACACATGCGCGGCCCCGACTCTACGTTTGTGTAGTAAAGGCTAATAAAAATATTTTTTATTGTTCCTTGCCGCTTGTTAATATTGTCTCGTTAGTATTGACCTCCTGCAACCGGGAACTCGGACCAAACACATCGCCGTTTGTTGGGTGTGGTGACTCGGGGCGGACGTATCAGCAACGCTCAGCAGTGTCCCGAGTGGACAGGAAATCGTAAAATATATCAAAATTTGTTTTCGCTACTACTAATTAGAGCACTTGTTGCTGTTATCTTGATTTTATAGTCCATAATTACAATCACACGCGTTGCGTGGCTGTGTTGCGTCCTTATTTCGGCCATGTTCTTATATAACTGCAGTAGTACAGTCCATTACACACACGCAGACGCAAACTCCACAGCGGTGTTGAGGTGCTGAATGTTTTTTCCGTTTTCTGCTCACTCTTCACCGGGCCAGTTCAAATAAACTATGCTCCGAATGGTTTACAAAAGAATTGGTTTCTTAATTTTAACGGTGAAGCGTCCATTCTTCATTACAAGCGTGCTGCGCTGTATCGCGACACTTGCTCGCAGCGGCATTAATCGACCGGACCCGTTCAAGCAGCAGCAGCAGCTTTGCAAGAGAACCGTAATCCGTTACATGAGATAAGGAGAAGATTTATTCCTCACACGCCAAAAGTGCCTTCACCTTCTTGCTGGACGTGCGCACTTGCCCCAAAATGCATCAGCCATTCTCTTCGTTGCATTATTCGATTTTTCAATGCATTTTCGGTTGCAACGTGTTGTTTTTTTTTGCTTGCTTTCGCGTCGATTGTTGTGTGTCTGTATGGTTATCGTCGACGTTTTTTTTTTGCTCCCTCCCCTCGTGTTTACATAAGCAACAATCGACCACATGTGAAGAATTTCACCTTGAGTGCAGTTTTTTCGGTGGACCCAATTACTTTCACTTTTTTCGTCCATTGGTCTGGTCTGGCTCGGTCTGTCTGATCGGGTAACTTCTACCAATTTATTTGTCTGTGGGACCGACCACTGCCACCAAGGACTGATTTGCAAATACATGCAAGAGATACCTTGTATGTTTTAAATGGCGATAAGTCCTACTTCCTATCCTTACACTACGACAATCCACAACTCTTCATTTTTCTGAAGATCTCCAGGAACTCTCAGATATAGTAAGTGCCTTAAAAATAGCTTAGTACCAGTACCCTGTACTTGGTGTACAATTGCTCCAATGATTGCAAGTTTAACATAATATCTCTGAGATAAAAATTTCGTTTAGATCTCTTCATCTCCAGAGCACTCTCTATGTAAGCTTGAGCTAGAGAATTGTGAGTCTTGGTTCATAGGCTCTACAGTTGTAGTGTCAAGGGACCTAACATAATCCTATTTCATTCTTAAGATGTATCGGTGAATCTTTCCTACTAAGTGAAGATAGTTACCCTCAATTTAAAGCCCCTCTTACGATGATTTCGTCCATAAGAACTTCAGAATCTCAAAAGCTCCAATCAATTGATACGTCCAAATGCACATTCCAATCTTTTCCATCAATTTCTTTCAACCAACTTTACAGCGAGCAGTCCTGCCGTGCTTTGGAGCATCAAAAATAAATGAATTTTAATCTTTACGATCCGCCACAGAACCAACAGCAACAGCACCACCACAAAGGAATGCATCTCTCTGCAGGTCCAACGCGCTAAAAATGGCTACTTTATGACGGCCGAATATGCAAACTGTCATGTCATCGGGGCGCTGTGACACTAAGCAGCAGGAGGAATCACATTTCACCACTTGCCACTATCTCCACCGTACCAGGGATGACCTCACGCAAAGCTCCAAAACGCAATTTGGTGGTTTTTGTTTTTGTTTCGGAGTTTTCTTTTGCTGCCCCGTTGACAACGGCTAACAACGCGCCCATCAACACGCAACCTTCCGGTGCATGCGGCCGGGCCGGGGTTTAATTCGCTCGGTCCATTTCTACGGTGTAGGACGGTGACAATTGACTCGTTGACAAGTCGGACATCAACCAATATAAATGGTTCCAAATATCTTGCGGCATTCGTGCCCAATTACCATCAGCGTTGTTTGCATTCGGCAGAAAGCCCACTCGGGCAGCCAAGTTCGGTCCGAGTGTGCCCTATTCTTCTTTGCTCACAACAGCCATGCAGTTGCTTTTCGCAGGACATTGTAGTGTTGATCTTGATTCTGTGTGTGCGCGTTTTTTTTTGCAAACGGCCACTACCCTATATTCCCAGGATCTACCAGTGCAGGTTCGGTTGAAATGGTCCGATCGCGATAACGACCATCAACAACACCAGGGCCCAGGACCCGGACGAAACAAAAAGCTTCTCGCTAACGGTATAGAAATTGTTTTAAATCGACGCCATCGGTCTTTTATGTGCGGCAGCCACGTCAGCGTGACCGCCGAACCGGGTCCGGCTAAATTTATGGAAACCCTCCTCCAAAATGGGAGGAAGCGAAGACAGGATGGGGGGGATCGAAGGGAGGCTCTAAGTGTAATGCAGCATCCAACACCCAATTCTCGACCGGGGTGTGGTTGATTAAAGTTCCGTCCATAATCGATATTTTTGCACTGTTTCTGGCCTCGAGAAGAAAACATCTCCCGGGAACAGCGGGTTGAGGGTGCGCTGGTGGCCATGAGGGTTGGGAACGTGCACGCGAAATGCATCATCGTGCGCGCCTCGTTCGATGTGAGCCCAAAATCACTTATTAAGTCATTAAGAGATGCATGCTCTCGATATATACACGTTGGCGGCGACTTCATTGCACTTTCGTGATACCTTCGTGGCCTTAGAGAGTGTAGCATGTCCGGGTGCATTTCGAAATTTGCTTATACACCTTCCTCCTTCACCCTCCCCCTCCATGCCTCACAACCACCCGCACAACTCAGGCCAAAGATTTCGGTGTTCCGGGGCCGGCCCTATCGGCTTGATTTAATCATCGGTTGCATACAGGACGAGCATGATTACAGAGCCTGCCGTTTCGAGGTTCGAAAATTCGACTCACCGAGGCACGATCGAACCTCCACGCCAGTTGGTGATAACAATTATTTGAGTAATGATGTTTGTTTTTCGAAACCTTATTACAATCCTGAAGAAAAACAAAACAAGCTGAAGGGCGCTAAAGCCAAGTTCCTTCGGCGTTGAAACGGCTCCAGTACGAGTTGCAAGGCCTTTACTACACTATCATCTTTTTCCAATATTTACTTCAATTAACTTTGTAGCTAAAACAGCTTTCAAAGTTGTAGTAAAAAATCAATTTTCTGCATCCACAGCAGCCATAAGCTGCAGCTCGCAGATCTCGTTAAACTCCTCACCGGGTGGAACTAATTGCCGCATGGCAAAAAAGCCTCCTCCTTCTTGCGCATCCTTAACCTCAACCTTGACTTACGACCTCCCGTTCAGCAGCAAACGTCCCATCGACGCAAATTATTGGAAATAAATCTTATCTCGCTTTAGGAGATGCCTCCTATAATGGTGTGGCCCTGTGTGGTGTTATCTTCCGGGCGCAAACGAGGACGTGTTGTTTGCCTCCGGTCGATGTGGGCGTCGATTACTAACTGTCCAATAAGGAAGATTTAATGCATTCTTGTGCGGAGATTGCTGTTCACGATCTCGGCTATGTGTTGGCAACAACGTCTTATGCGCGACATGTGCAGAAATTTGGAGTACGGCTTTTCGGAGCTTTCAGAAGCAGCGATCACACGGCACAAGGAAGCGAGAACATTGATGGATGGCGTGCAGCAGAACGTGAGAAAACTGTTTACTGGCAGCCGATCCATTTCACCTGCACGAATCGAACATTTATCCACCCCAGTTTTATTGACACCAATCGAGTCGATAGTTTGTCCTTCCGGGGTTCACTCGCAAGTGGGTAGCACGACCTTCCCCATGCACCGTATCATGCGGAGCATATTTTCTAAATACGTTTAATGCAATAAATTACCCCACATCCTACATCGAATAGTTGTTACGAGCTTCGGGAGACCACACTCCAAAGACAAGGGTGGCTTAAATGCTTATCAACCCTAAATATTTTCCATTTAACAGATTACGACGGTGGTGTAATTATTGTAAACTCGTACCATACATCATATCGACCGACGGGGCATCGCTCCGTGTGTGAGCAAAACCGGCGTTTTTATTGCACCGCCGTGTCCCTAGCGACACGGTTAGAAATTAAGGAAGCAGCAACAGCCACAACAAAACACCGTTAAATTAACGTTCGATAGATCATCCCGGCGAGTATTGGAAGGGAGAGACCCAGGAAAGCGACTCGTTCCGTTGCTGCCTGCACATGGAATGCTGCATGGGATCATCGGGGACGTTGCGGCGTTGCGTACGACAATATTATCACCATCATTAGAAACCATTAAGACGTGTTTAAGATAGTTAATCAATCCATTTCTCCTCGTCACCTCCGTCACCTAATCGTGCCCAATCTTTGCTTGACTGCCTCGTCTAACCTGCGATCACGTTCAACGATGATGATGATGATGACGGTCATGACTGTGGAAGTCATTTAAAGGGGAAATGTTCGCCTGCCTGAGAGTCCCAGCGAATGTTTCAATAGAACTAGCCTGAATGATGGTCATAATCTTGCCGCTAAAGCGATTCGTTAACGCCAAGGCTCATTAGCGACGCGGACTCCGAAGATTCCTTGCTTCCACGGGTCCACCTAATCTTCCCATACCGATCACTGACGGCGATGAGATTTCGACACGGATAACTCATCCACCGTTCAATGCGACCACTTCCGACGAGCCGAACAGGTCCCGGACGTCTAGAGTGTAACCATTTAATACCTACAATTTTAATTGATATTCCTCCCCATTTCTTGACAGCCTGACGCGACTGGTCAAGGGAAATAGAAATGTACGATTCCCAATCTTGTCCAATTAAAAAAAAAAGTCCCGAACTCAAATTCGGACCAACTCAGCGCTTGTAAGCTTTCGGTACGAACATTCTCCTACACTGCTAGACACAAGTTGACGACTTCCAGGGGACGATCGCCGGTCGTCGATCATTGTCCCTCGCGGGTGATTCTAAGAAATATAGCTAAATCAACACTCTTTACACACTTCCAATCGAAGCACCATCGAATCTCATCACCGCGCACGAAACAAGGTGTTGAAAGATGGCGTTGAAGTGGCCGGACAATCAGAACCCATCGATCACACGGCACGGCGGGTTCAGTGAAGAAACAGCGCACTTTACACGCCACGGACACACTTTCCAGAGGTCAGGTTCATGCAGGAAGCCGTCTTAGGAAGGCGTTACGGGTCCACACTTTCCGCGATGCGATGCACCCGACAACCCGGCGGTTCGAAATGGAAATGAAGGTCAAAGTTACCACGACGAGTCGCTCCAGTACGCCACGGTCAGCTCATCGATCATTGGACGATCATCGGTACCCCGTTCAACTTTCTCGGTAAGCCTTAGATAAATTGTTTGATGTTGTTCCTCTTGCTTTTGCGCGTTCCGTTTTTTCTCCAAATGCCAACCTGCTCGCTCAAGTTCATCCCAACACCAACGTCGAATTGGAAAAAGGTCCGCGTGATTTACCGATTCCACCGAATAGGTGGATGGCGAGCCCGAAGAAAGAACCTGCATCCAGAGTGCTGGTTTGCCGTAAGGAATCGCCACCAACTTCAACTTCGGGCAAGAGGATGGGCATTAAACAACGGCAGAACGCCTTAAAATTGATGGGAAAAATATAGACACGAAGCTATGCGCACGCTTTTTGCGTTGCCGGGGCCACACTCTCTATCTTGTTGGCCACGAACGGTTTGCGCAGGCACACCGCTTCGAACGGTGCTCAGCTCACGCTCTGCTTTTGCTGGTAGGTAATTAATTTTTGCTCCCCAAAGGTACGATCCCCATCCCGAGGGCTCTGTCGGCCCGTGCACGTCCCCCATGCCATGATCCTACTGCCGTCGGTCGAGTAACATAATATCCTGAAGAGGCACTTTCGCATGTCTCAGTAGTGCACGGCAACTTTGATGGCATCGCATATCGCACTGCACCAAACTGTCACACTCGATGAAGCGTATGCATATAATTTTGTAAAATATGCTCACGCTATTCCGTTGACGTTAAGTCAGGATTGCTCAACCAATTTGAAGGAGCATCATAACGACAGCACTCAGTTTCTCTTTCTTTTTCTCGTTCGGTAGACATATTCTGGTCCCAGTTGGCCTCCGATAGAAACTCTCGCCCGCTCGAATCGTTCAACTTTCGCTTGCACATTTCACAAATCCTTATTGGCGCTTAATTACAAGAATGTCTCGTGGTCTCTCGTGTGCTCCTACGCATCTTCCAACCCTCTCCCCCTCCCCCACCCGAACAAACGAGCCCACCAGCGTGGTAAGGAATCTAGATTACATAAACCCTTCTCTGCCCATCAAACTTCTGACGCAGACGTACTTAGGCAAACGTGCATCGGAATGTGGGCATTTGCGTTAGGTTGCGTTGCCTTGCCGTCGCATATGAGGGCAACGATGCTACAATGATGAGGCTCGGAAGAAACCGACACAGCCCCAGACACATCGTGGGACGAACTGTGAGGATGATGGCATTACGAAACCCCAAGCATCCGCACACCGTTTGGAGGTGATCTGGTGATCCTCGGGTGATAGTTGCCTACTGGATATTCTCGCTCGGAGAAGCATCGCACCGATAGTGCTCGCAGATAGACCGACGAGATGCGCAGTTTGAAAGCGCATTGGAAGGTGTTGTAAAGTAGGTAAACTACTTTTCGGTTCAATCTCGGCTCGAGCCACCGTCAGATCTTCTGCAAAACGGGTGATCGACTTCGTGGCGATGGTGAAGCGCAGCTGCAGCCTCAATGCAGACCATTTTTTATTTACGATTCGAGCGACATTTTTACGAGCTTGTTACCATTAGCCGAAGCGATTGAGGTTAGCATACACATCGCCGCGGCTAATGTGAAGCTCATGCAAGTGTTGCATCATGCAGTAGAATCGGAATTTAGAGCTCTTCAATTTGTGGCAGCAAATTGTTCAAGTGTTCTTTTCGGCAAATTTACGGATGGGATACGATCAAGATAGACTAGAAATTAATTTCTCCAGACTTCCCATCTGTCTATCCATCTTCACCTCTTCGCATTTGAAGATCCTTATCGCAAATGAATGAACAAATTAATTAAAACTCTTGGAACAGTCGACCCTTTCCGGCGTTTGCCACAGCTAGGCCTCCAAAAGGGATCAAAGTCGGCTAGCCCGGTGTGTGCGTGTGTGTCGCTGCTCGGGAATGACAAATGGTGGCGTTGAAGGCGCGACCTGCTCCACCTCTGTGTCAGTGGCGCTTGCCAACACCTATGATCGAGAACGATCGCGATCGCGACCAAAAAACACAAAACCCTGGGGCGAAAAATTGAATCAAAAAACCACGAACAACACCGTCGGGAAGGTGGCTGTGATTTATTGGTCACCGCGACTGCTATGCAATTCCAACAGAGTCGGCCAGTCGGTCCATTCCCGGATGCCATATTGTGTCCCCACGACGCTTGCTCGCAGCGCATTTCGACCGAAATTGAGTTCGACCGAAACTGTACGGTCATAAAACGACGGAGCGCTCTAAAACGCTGCTTTTGGCTCATTTTCGCCAAGCCCCGGGTCTGGTTGACCATTAGCCCTGACATGTAGTAGGAGGCTTTTCGCCACTCTGACACCACCACCAGACACTAGAAACGCTCGCCGTCGGAGTATCCGTATTACACCCCGATGGGTCGTGAAGCTCGTAAAAGCCGCCCCACACTACACCGGGTTGCACTCGCCCAGGCTGCAGCTAGCCACGAAATGCAATTAGTAAACCAAATCAGCACCACTTTACACCCCTGGACCCGGGCCGGATGGCGAGCATTTGGTCGTCTGTCGTTTGTGTTTTGTTTCGCTGTGTTTTTTATTGTTTCTTGTGTTTTTCATGGCTCATGAAAAAATATTATATATATTTTCAACCAAACGAAACACAATTATAACAGACAGAAAAAAGGAGATAAATGAAAAAAGAGCACAACACAACATAACGATGCAATTTGTCGTTGATGAAATATGGATGACGATGATGATGATGGCATTCGATTTAATCAACAATTCGTGACGTGAGTGATTTTCCGGTACGTTTCAGCTGTGGCCTCTTCACCACTCGGCAACCACTCTGGCTGGTACTGACTGCAGCCACCGAGGTTCCCGAGTTCGTTAGGAAGAACGGAAGATTAATGACGTTCAACCGTCAGCTGGCTGTAACTGATTGGCCACGACGCAGGCAGCTCGTTTGTTGTGCCCACCAGCGCAAATGCGGATGATACCCGCAAGGAAGATCGCCTTTCAGCTAGGGTGGTAATGGATGCACATCCATCCACCCAGGGAAACAGTGCCGCTGCTGGGCACAGGATGGGCGGTGGTAATTCAATTTCTAGAAACAAGCACCCCATTTTCCACTACATCCCACCGGGTGCGATGGAAGGCGTTGGTGCAGGTGCATCTGTGGATGCGCATACCAGACATGCATCGCTTATTGAACTGTAACTACGCACTACCGAGCGCGCCATCCCCCGAAGCTACTCGCGCACGGTAATTGAAAGTTAATGTACGCCCGAGGATCATTTTTCATACCGTACCCGTCATGATGGGCATCGATGCCATCCGTGGCGGTGTAGTCCTCTGTCCCTGCTGGCCTTAGACTCGGGGATTCGTCCCGGCTGCTAATGACGCGTAACGATCGTTTTGCAATGTGATCTACAGCGATTGGGATCGAAGAGCACTTCCGTAAAGGCGCCTCTAGCGTTGGTCCTTCTTTGATTGACGTTTGGTATCAAACTACATTCTTGGTAGAGCATATATTCTTGCGTGTTTAGCTTTGACTGATATGGGTCTACCAGGAAGCGTCTATTCATGTAGACTGCCTAGAACAACTATAAAACGTGGATAACTTACGGAGTCGGAAGTCCATACGAATATCTTTCGAATATCTCGAACGTGTCTGAGAGGTTTTCGACGTATTCGAACATCGTCCATATCTTTTTGATGAACGTGTGAACTAAGTTGTGTACAGCTTCGTGTATCGTTGAGTGAAGATGTCTCCCCATGTCTGAAATACAAAAAAGATAGTCTAGTTAAGTAAATCTTAGTGGTTTTAGGTGCTTTAGACAGATAAAGTTTTTTATTTAATCCTCAATTCCCAACGATATCAACGTTTGAAACCCAAGGTTTATTAACTTTTTTAAAATCGTTATCTGACAGGATCCACAGATACAGTACAAATATGTTGTACTTCCCACTGTTTGATACAAAGTCAGCCATATTCATACCTCCTTAAGTGCAAGTTGTGTGCAAACCAGCATCAAACTTAGTTGTGAACCTAATAATTCGCCAAAAAATTCTTCATCAGTCCAAGCTCTTCAGTCTCCATTTCGTCGGCGATTATTCACCACTGCTTTTATGCAAACCGGAGCTCCAATTCCAGCCACAGAGTGCATCAGCGCCTCCTGCATCGCATCCGTGGTTTTCTCCGGCAGGATTGGGAACCAGTTTATGATAAGAACCCCCGTTACTGACAAGTGTCATTTGACACTCCACGAGCTCCGGTTTGGGCGACCGTTTTGCTTTCGATACCCCGTGTCCACACAGCGTTCACGATGGTATGAAGGATTTATTTGTATTTACTGCACGCACCGGGAATGTCACCCGGCAACATGAACCACAAAAAGCTCGGTGGCCGACGAGACACTCAGACCCGGCGGGAAGCAATGATAAACGAATTCTCCGAAAAACCGCAATCTTACAAATAAATGTTACCACCAACGATGACAACCGAAACGAGAGCATACTGAGCCTCCACCTGGGCACATATCCCGCGTCTTGCCTGCTTGGCCCGGTGTGTAAGGTGCCATTTAAGAGAGACGAAGCGTAGATACATCCCCATCATCGCACCAGCAGACTTGTTAATGGAATGTGTTTTGATTTATTTTTCACATTTTCGAAATCAAAGTGCTTTAACCTGAACGCAACGTCTAGGAGAACAGCACTCTCGGGGAAGCGCTTATTCCTTAATTATGTTTTGTGTTTTCACGCATTCCATCCACACAAAAACTGCTGCTGTTTCGAACGATGGCGCGCTGCTGTACCTACGTCATGCGTCGCGAGTCTAA
Organism: Anopheles maculatus; assembly: GCA_002091835.1. NCBI lineage: Eukaryota > Metazoa > Arthropoda > Insecta > Diptera > Culicidae > Anopheles > Anopheles maculatus. The sequence continues at coordinate 122,242 of KZ062623.1, forward strand.
ATGGTGGTAAGTGTCGGAAACTGCTAAAATTATTACTCCAAATGCATCTAAACTGGATGAAAAATGAAAGCTAATGAAGGGCAGGGAAGACCCAAGCTTCGCTGCGATCGAGATTGAAATGGAAACGCGTTATTTTTCATGCCACACGGCGTACCGCAAGTGCGAACAGACGATCCCCGTCCGTCCAAGTTTTCACGTTCATTTGACCCGTGAGCGGGAATTTTTAATAGCACTGCTCATCGCACACCGATGGGATGGATCAGCGGCATAAGTTATGGCGAACGGGAATTAGGCTAAATTGAACACAAAATGGTAACAAATCGGTACAAAATGTACACATCGACACCGAGTTATTTTTGTTACCGCATTTTAAAACCTGACCAAACGTCAAACATGTCACAAACCAATCGGTGAAGCGAGCAAAAAAAGTAAACAGACAAGCTATTACAACACTACACATTAATTCATTTGCTGTGAGCTTCCATTTTGATATAAGAAATAAATAAAACTACAACCGATTAATTATCCTTCCTCATGCAGTTTGCCCCCCCGAAGGAAACAAAAAACACACACAGAGGCAAACAAACGCGCGTGTGAAATTCCTTCCAAACAAGTGCAACTCAATTGCTTTTCAAGTTAATTTCATTTTCCTGACAGCAATTTACAACATGCGAAAGTGCTTAATAAACCGCCGCCTCAAGTCTACAGCAACACCTTTGAAGTTGAATTGTGGTTGCAGTTTTGTTATTCCTCACTCTACCTTCTCCCTCTCTCTCTCTCTCTCTCTCTCTCTCTCACCCCTTACTGTGCAAAAATATTTCACATCAACCTCTTCACGAAACGACAGCATCACTTTGAGGCTTTGCTTATTCAATGAAAACATTTTTTCGCTAATTAATTTTCCATGTTTATTAATCACACTCGCTATGAAGTTTTCGGTTGCAAGTTAATCCCGAAAAAAAAAACGCACACCACGTCTGCGGTTTTTGCTTCTTTTATTTAACAGCTTGTTTCCTTCCGCTTCTGGCTTACTGTAAGTTCCCCATTAAACCCAAAAGCCCGACCCGTTCGCATACTTCACGCAGCGGCTGTACGAAAACGCACAAACAAAAAAGTTCTCTCTTTAGAGCTTCGCACCGTGTGCCGGACACCAACAGCACGAGAAATAAATTATCCCACCCAGTAAACCACTTCCGATTCCGATTCCGAGTGCCACGATTCTTTGCGCGATCAAACAAGCGTGTGCGCGCGCGCGCCAACTTCAACGCGAGTCTAATGTCACGGGTGCTCCAGCCGTTGGCCCAAATCGGAGCACGAAAAGCAATCTTGCCGGATCACAACCATCATCATCAAAAGCATGACAGCACGGAACCTTTTGTTGTGCGCGGTTGTTATTATTATCATTATCATTATCAACATTGGCATCGTTAGGAATTAGTATCTATTTCCGCATTTGGAAAGTCGTCGCCGCTCGACTCCTAAAAAACAAAACACGCCGGATGGAAATGGGTCTTTGTTGATCAAACAGCTTCAACAGTCTCAATCTCTGGCGGATCACCTTTTTGGTGTGTTTCTCTCGGTGCGCGAGATAACGATCCTCTCTACCCACCCACTCAAAGCCACCACCCAGAAGCGGGATGAAAAGCTTACCCTTTTTCCAGCAAGAGCTATACGAACCAGAGGAGTTGGGGAAGGAGTTGACCTCCAGACGATCCAATGGTTTGCGGGGACTTTTGTTTCGTGAGTTTCTGTCATTTTCTTTATAATTTTATTTGATCTAGTGACAGGCCTATTAGCAAAAGTGACAGACTTTCGCTAGGGGGGGGGGCGAGAGACCCGTGTAGTCGCAGCCGAGAACAATAAGAAATCACGAGTGCAGTTGAGCTAAGCTTGCAACGCAGTAGAGAAACTTCTAGTTCCATTTTTTCCCCTATGATAGAGAAAGTTTTCCCTCCCATCTAATCTAACAGGAAAATAATACAAAATCCCTCAAAGTCCTCAAAATAATGCGCATGTCTCGCTGGAGGTACTGCTGGCGACGGCGGCCACTTGACCACGTATAATATATTTTCCCTAACGAATCTGATTGAAGCTCAGCCCTTTGGTAAAGATAATGATTCATCAGGCTGGAAACACACTCTTCACAGCAGCACAAAGAAAGTTCCTCGTAGCACGAGCTCCTACAACCCACCCTCGGAAGTCGCCATTTATCGTACGCGACAACGCTTAATGGTTGCCAGAATGCGTTTTCCGCCCCCGGCTTTGGTATCGCAACCACCCGCCGCCTGAGCACACCGTGAGGGATGATTAACCGATTGCACATCCCAAGCTAGGTAGTGCCCGGAGATGCTCATCTTCCTCGGGCCCGCATTCTTGGGTTCGGATTTCGATTTCCCTACCCGTGCGTTCCGAAGTGCCACCACCAACGCGCCAACTATAATCAACCGACGCATGCCACATGCGCACGATGGTTTGACAGTGGACACATAAAGCCTTTCTGGAATCGTTGGTAATGTTATTGAATTAAAAGAAGAATCGTAATTATGTAGACATCTAGAATTTGATGGAATTATGTTCTTCAGCTTCATTGCATTCAATTTGATAGAAGACGATACAGTTGAAGTTGCCAGTTGTTACTTTTTTGTTCTAGAGTGTGTCGTACGACTTTGTTTGTTCACATAGCTGTCAAAGAAAAGAAAAACAAACATTAATTATTAGGGCTATTCTTGGTTGGACAAATAAAAAAAGTATACATGATACATTGAATTTAATGGTCATGAAAAGCCATTTCTGACTTCTTAAAACTGATGTACATACATCTTACTAGTCTTAAAAATCCTGACCATACATCCTGAAGTCCTCATGAAGCTATAGTCCAAGAAATCAGACATCAATAACTTAAGAAAGACAGAAACCAACATCTTTAACTCTACCGAAAACGAAACGTCCGATCATTTTCTTGATCCCGTGCCACTGTGCAACGGTCGCTTACCCGTGTGTCTGGCAGTGCAGATCAATGATTAATGTGCTTGACAGAGGAATCGAAATACATCCGCCACAGAAGGACTTGGCATGCGCTCACTCGCACACAGGGACAGAAAAACTATTTCGCATCTTTCCTGGCGGCTTTCCCACTAGCTTGATACCGATTGACAGATAAACGGAACTAAAGGGATGCCTTGTGCGTCGGTAACTGCTGTTTTGGAAAATCTTTTTGCTTCTTCCGAGGTCCCCAAGACTCCCGAGGTTAACGGGAACTTCAGCGTGGCTGGATGGGTCGATATCAAACAAAACGATGGCATTTGTTGACGGTTGGAGACGAACACACACACATCCGGCCCGCTAGATCTAGATGTTATTCATGCTATGTTAGCATTCGAAAGCCCATCTTTGCTTCAACAACCACTGCCGGTGAAGAAGTATCATTTCTAACGCACGCTAATGTTTATTTTATGTTCCTCAAACATTAATCCACACTATTCACGCTCACTAACATATATTCATGCACATAAAATACGGCTTTTCCACAGGTTTTTCGGTAGCTTAAATACAACGCTCGTAAAACATCTGTACCAAACATTCCAAACAACAGGTCAAAACAAACCAGCCGACGGTTTGTTGTGAGCGGTTTTGTGTTTTTGATATACATTTCGGTTCGTTATTTGTTCACACTTATCCCATTCCGAAAACGAGCAGGAAATGCGGATTTTGCTATTCACCGGGCCCGGGTAATTGCACTAAGTGAAAAATCGACAAAATGATTAATTCCATCCTTTTTGCTTACTGTGGTGTTGCTCGCTCGGAAACGAATTCCTCACAGCAGTTGTGCCCAAACCTCATCTCTTGACCTATAACACACCCTCTCTG
>KZ062624.1:18020-28812 GCA_002091835.1 Anopheles maculatus
GTGTTGCAATTAACAATTCATCGAGCTTGAATTAAAAATGTGTGTCCTTTCGTGTCTTCTCGTGTCCGTTCGCTTTCTCCGCGCGGGTTTCACACACTGTGCTGATGTAGTGCGTGCTTATTTTGGACGGTTGTGCTGTGTGAGTTTTCTGCAGCTTTTTTCTATTTATTCTTTGCTGGTTTGCGTTTCCAGTAGACAATGGTAAAACCGGGAGCTAAAAAAGAAAACTGGAGATACTTTTACAAGCACATTCGCATTCACAGCCACACACACACACACACACACCCACACACATGCGTCTACGCGGTCGTTGGAATTGTGTCTGTTAGTTTCGCTTTAATTAGCGAACGCTCCTATTACTTTGACGCCGGTCTATGTGAGCCCACCGTGAAGCTGGGTGAGGAATTAGCGGGCCGGAATTGCTGAGAGGAACAGCACCGGGAAGTTCAAAAGCTCGTGAAGTAAGTGAAAGTTGGCATGCAGAGACGTTGAAGTGCGCTCGTATTCTTAATTGCGCTCGTACCCAGCATCCCCAGCAGCAGCTGGAACCACGTGTACCAAGCAAGATAAGAAGCGTGTAGAGGCTGTACACATACACGTCTACACGGTTGCTACTTTGTTGGGTAACAGGATACCCCATTTCCATTCTATTTTTCCCAACCGCCTACAAAGAGAAAGAATATGATAAAAAGGATACTTTTCCTCGATTGCAAAGCAAAACAACTTTCCTTTCGTTGAGTGGGTGAGAAAGGCGTAACAATTTCACCATTGAAGTAGAAGAAGGCGGGCAGCAGTAGTATTTGGTAGTGTAAGAGTAAAAATAAACATCAAATTGTCAATCGAGATCAATTGGAGGAACCCTTTGCGAGCCCTTTGCCGAGCGTTTAAAGTATGCCTTACCCATTTGTGTGGGACAAACCCCGAAAGGGTCGATGCGTAGACAGCAGGCGGGAGCAGGACGCATAATAAAGCAAAAACGACCACCCGTCGTGCATGGCCTCCCTAATCATGAAACATTCTCACGTACTTGCCGCACGGATGCTGGGGGAAACAGGGACATCTTTTGTGTTGAATATTCCCGAAGGGTTTCCAAATCCCCAAACTCGTCTTACGGACGTTGGGAGTCGTTCGTCAGTCTGTTCGGGGTGACAGTTTTTGGAACGTGCTTTCAGCGGACTGCGATGTAGCCTGGCTCCGTAAAGTGTTTGTTGCATCACAACACGATACCTTTCTTTGAGCTGTACGTTTACATCAAACGCTATAGGTGATTGTCCTATTGATAGAGAGGATAGAGCTCACCTGTTTCGTTCAAGTAACATTTGTATTTTCTGCCTTCGCGATACTGTACACTGTCACGTGAGATTCGTTCCAACATCAACACTTTGATATCTACGCTGGGAACATTTTGCACACTTCATTCCCGTATGGAAAAAATGATTAAAATGCGCGCACTACAAACATCACATCACACAGTTGTCAAAACAACTACTTGGATTTGCTGCCAACCTTTCCTTGACAAAAGGTACTGATGTCATGTCACGGCATCCTAATATATAACAACAAATCGCACACTCACAAACACACCTGTGGATGCTCTTATCTTAACCATTTGCACATATTCTAAACACATACCGGCGAAGATAAAGGGCGTTTCGGTCTGAACATTTTTTTACTACTTGCACTGTGTTGTTATTCGTAATGTGTTCAGAACGTTGTGTGGTGTTGTGTTAGCGCTTGCTAGTCGAATGACATCAATTATACCTGAGCCATAACCGTAACCACAAACACAGAGAGAGAGAGAGAGAGAGAGAGAGAGAGAGAGAGAGAGAGAGAGAGAGAGATAAAGAGAAAGAGAGAGAGAGAGAGAAAGAGAGGAAGAGAGTTTTGCGCACAAACAGTAACACAGCAGTGCAAGTGGTTCGTAATACACACACAGATAAAACATCCGATCATGAAAGATCATTGAACGAGAGTCACTCTCCGAAGTTGCGCGTCGCATCAGTTTGCTGCACTGCTGTTGTCCAAATTGGCAGTACGATCTCTATCGTTGGCGTGTCGTATCCAGGCTAAATTTGTTCGTGTGCGCATGTGTGTATTCTGCTTTCGTCTTGCAGACTCCATAGACTTGCGCATATTCATATCGGCTTTTTTGGGTCCTCAGTGTATGAGACAAACGTGAACGTGCGTGCGTGTATTATAGCCTGCTGTCAATGCGCGTGGTATTATTTGTTTGTTTGTTTGCGTTCCACTTGCTGCTAACTAACAGCGCTTGTTTGTGTTTGGTTAACGCTACCCCGAAAACAAAAGACAATGCAACACAGCGAAAGCGCTAGTGCTTAAAGTGAATTGTGATTGTATTGTGATGTGATTTTGTTTTTACTCTAGTGAAGTTTTTTTTAAAGCGAAGTGCCTCGTGATGTTAGAAGGGGAGGGGGGGGGGGGGGGGGGGGGAAGAAGCAAGACAAGCCAACCCCATCATGACAACGAAAAACGAACATGGCGTCAGAAATCGGATCACACTGGGATGGAGCTTGTTTTCACGGTAAACTTAACACGCACCAGCTTTTTCCGATCCGGTCCGTGTTGGGTCGCGCAGGAAGCTGTCAGCCGAGGTGTCGGGGAAGGGGGAGGAGAGAAGTGGAGGGTAAAATTCTTTCAAGCGAGAACTTTCATTAAGTAGACCGTATGACTGCGGAATTGTGACTCTTAACTATGGTTCCTCGCAATCGTCGTCAACGTTCGCTTCTTCGAGCTCCGTTCGGGAGGCTCGGCGACGCGAATGGTCAGAATCACCGGATGGGGAGCGGTGTTACGTAATGTCATAACGAGAGCCCGTTTGCCACATACATTCGCGGCAAGGGGGGGCAAGGAAATTGCAGCCGAAAGGGAAATCGAGGCATCCACATCGCCATGGGAACTGTAATACGATATCGGATTGTGATAAATGTAATTAAAGTTGGAGAGCATGTTGGATGTTGGATGGTTTTCGCCTTTTTTTTGCCCCCTTCTTGTACGTATGCCTGTGTGTGTGCATGCTCTTCTCAATTCCTGGTGCAGAGATCCTGGTCGAGCGTTCGAGTTCCAACTGGGTTATACTCTACCATCTCTTACTAGGATTCCGGAGTTATACAAGACTCAGGCGGAGGATGTCCCAGGTGTGTTCTCACTGGTGGTGGCGGTGGAAAGTGTTACCAATGCGCTTACATCTCAGAGGTCCCCCCAGGAAGGTCATAAATGAACACGAACAATAATCGTACCATGTTACCGCTGTGTGGTGCTCGGCATGAGTTCGACCCAACCGCCACCCAGATCAAACCCCTGGGCAAAAGGAATCTCTGTGGTACTCAGTGCTGCAGGCCACATTTCAACACGTTTCGTCCTGTATGCTTTCGGGGGGGAGACAAGACTAAAATGTTGGAGAGTAACAATCCATTCTTTGGATGACTTCCGAGTATCGAGTAGTAGTAGTTGGAGTTTGAGTGTGATCACTTCGCCGAGCAGCAGTACAAGCGGTATTGGACTCTCGTGAACTTAGCGACATTGCATTTTTGGAGAACGCGAATGTGACGAGTTACTCCATCAAATCCGTTATTCAAATGTGATCTGAACTCTCACCAGAAAAAGAAAAAGCTCTCTCTCTCTCTCTTCCGCGTAAGCTCACCTAATAGCTATGCAGGACGAAATCTCGGTATCCCGGTCAACAGCACATTAAATTCAATTGCCTGAGGTGTAGTAAATTAATTAAATGAGCGCTCTATAATGGTTATTACCTTCGCAAACACGAGAGCCACAGAGAATGGGAACTTTCCGTAAGCGAAACTCATAATATGTCATCCCCTGGACGGACGTTTCGTCCAGCTTTCTTTGCGTTTTTTCTTTCGACAGGGCATTAGAAAGAACTATTTTCCTGATGTCTTGCACACGTCACCGTACATGCTCCATGTACGACGGGACGTTTTAATGGCTCTATCCCGACTGTACACCTCTCGGGTGCACTTGTCGTTCGATTGTGCATTGAGGCGGGTGGGTCGCTGCTATTGGCTTTTGCGCAAAGCGATCGCAATTAAGTTAATTGATTAGTATAAACATCTCATCTCGGAGGGTTTTTTTTTTGGGACAGGAAACATTACAGCCGGCTTCGAGCGAGTGCTAATAAAAGAACCCGTTTTAAAAGTGTTGATGATGTTCTCTAGGATTGGAATCACGGCATAAGCAACTTCGACACGACAATGGCAGGTACACCCCCGTCAGTCTATCAAGGTGATTACAATTGGAGACTCAATCTGGGTATGACGAGAAGCCAGAGCACGGTCGAGATTGATACACGTAGGATAATGATAATTTAAATTTCCGAACTCTTCTCACAATGCGGTGGATATTTGACTGGAATTCATTCCAGTAAAACTGGAATTTATCGCACCTTCATCCACAACGCTCAAGATGACGAGAGCAAAATTTAGATACCGATCTTGAGCAGCCACTTGAGCAGAAGTGGCAGAAACGATACTAGCTCATCATGGACACTCTAAACTAATGGTTGTTCAATAAGGTGATGCTTGCACTGGAACGGAAACCAAACCGCTGATGCCAACTGCTTCGATATAAGGCACTCGTTCTCGGGGCCTTTGGCTGATAGATCGAATATTGGAGCAGGAAGGAGAAGAAGTAAAAAAACCATTTCAGTTTTATATCCGAAGCCGTCGTACACTCCATTGACAAAATACATCAAAACTTGAAATTGTTCACCGCAAACCCTCAATACTGTGGTTCGATTTTTATGACGTTTGTAGCGTAGTCGTACAAGGGACTACGTGAACCGCCGGTACCAGCGCCCTACACAATCGACTGGTTTTAACCAATCGCCCAACTGCACCTTTTGATGTGTTTTTTGCGTTTTATTGGCGCGTAGCGTGCCCTCCCAAAAATCCGGAACACCCCATTAAGTGTCACTTACCTTACCGCACTGCTTGCACTTGCCCTTCTCGGTGCGCCGGTGCACCCAGTGGTGGGTGGTTTTCGTCTGCTCGCGATACTGCCGAACGCCAACGTCCCGGAACGTCGGTTTGCACTGCAGCTGGCTGCGTTCCATCAGCACCGAGATGCAGCTGGCATGGGAGATGATCTTGCAGGCGGCACATTTCATCCGTGGTCCGTGCTTCTGTGCCGATTAGCGTGCGGGTATGGAACGAAACCAAACAAACGAAAGAAGCGAAATGAAAACAAACGCAATACGGAACGGTAACAAAACGGCAAACGGATTTTAATGCCGCGCTCCATGTTTTACTGCTGTCCCTGTAAACAAACAAACATACAAACAAACAACAAAAATGCTGCCTATGATTGAGATTTGCAAAAAGTTAACCGATGGGTGCCGGTTTGGTACACGCAACGTGGTACGCTTTTATTATCTGCCCAGCATCGTCAAACAGACAAAAGCGTGAACATGGAGCCATCCACTCAAACGGGAATAAAAAAACACACACACACACACACACGAACACGCAAGTACGCCAAACACGGGACGCTATGATTTAGTGCCACAGTAGCATCTTCGCGCCAATCCGGAAGTCCATCATCATCATCCGCACACGAGGTTAGGACCGTAAATGTTATACAGACACGGCGATTGTTCCGGTTGCGACACAGAATTTATCGTCCCACTCGGTGGTGATGTGCGTCTTGAGCGATGCCATTTGTAAGCGCATAAAATGCAACCACCCATGCATCCTTGCAAGACTGCAACCATTTCTTGCTATTGCACAATTTTTTAGTATTTTTTTTTTTTGCAAACCTAAACCATCTACTTTCACAATCAGCCTAAAGGACCGGCGAAGCATCCGGCTGGCGCGAATGCTGAAACCGCTTCACAACCGAAGCCGTCGATGGTGCGGGAAATTTGCATTCGAGGTAATAAGCTGCATGCGAGAAACGATCGTAAAAGACTTTTACGATAAAACTGGCATCGTAAAACCGCCCGGCGGCACGAGGAACCAGAAGCCCAGCATAGTGCCCACTAAGCGTGTCCGATCACTGGTGGGTACGTTGTCCGGTTCGAACAGACGGTTAAAACGCAACGCACACGTCTTTTGTGCAGCTGCTTTGTGAAGTTGCAGAAAGAAACAGCCATCGCGCCATCGATACGGTTCTGTTTTGCGAGGATTTGGTTTTCCTTCATAACCTGGGTCGTCCCACGTACCGGCTGAGGCAGTAAACGTTTCGTGCAAAGGGTAGGACAGTATTTGTTATTTTTTAAGTTAATTCGCTGCATTTCCTGAAACGTTGCCCGTATCGGAACAATGCAAAGTTTTATGAGATGTGCGATGTATGATGATTTGTATGGAAAAGCATTGAATGCATCTGCCCGCTATTATTGGCAATCGTATTGTGCGCTATTACAGATAACGCTACACTAACGAAGCCGTACGGCTAGTGGCAAGTTGTCACTCATACGCAAATTACCATTGCGACGGAGACGGTAATACTGCTTGTGTAGCAGACAAAGCGGGACGACTTTGGGCGGTTTACGTTTTCCTGCTAGATTTCTCATACCTTAACAGAGAAAGCGCCGAGCTATATTGCGAGCATGGAGCATTTTTTTTTCAACCGAACATGTTTCGCTATTTTATTTTGGTTTTGAGTGGCAAATGTTACGGTAAAAGACTCGAGAACAATGTGTTCTTCACTATACGATTAGCGCCGTACAGTATGCAACACGCGGCACGTACTGCAAAGCTTGCGCACAGTGTGGTTTCGGGGAGGTGAAAAATTATTCTATAAATTGAATGAAAATACCGTGTTTTCGAGGGTATTCTCGATGAATTCAGCGCGCTATCGAAGCATTCGAGCAATACCAACCACGAACAAATCAACACAATCTTCCGAATGCATCGATAGCTCACTGAATGAATCAATAATATGCTCGAATTCTTCGATAACGCGCTGAATGCATCGACAATACATTCGAAAATCTTGTAAAACAAATATCCTTTCCAATGTTTTACGATGGAAAATTCCAGCATTTTCAGAATCGTATACAACTAGCTTGGGTGGACGCCTTATTCTCGCCATCGGTACTGCATAAAGCCTGCGTATAGAATTTCGCCAGTCAAGCCAATCGACTGGTAACGGACGTTCTAATGTTCATTGCTGTTTAATTATCCCGGTAAGCCAAAGTTAAACGTGACGCATTATTTGGCGACGAAATCTGAGTTTAGTTGAAGCGCATGCAATTATCCAGCAGTTTCGCAGAGTTATCATTCGCATAATTATTCCATTAACACCGCAGCGCTGGTAACCGATGAACAAAAGGGCCTAGCGAGCAAGCTTACCGTGCAGTCATTATCGCCGACATAGCAACAATCGCCGGACACGGACGTGGGCACCCAGAGGTGATCTCCGGAAACGGCATTTTCGCTCCAGTCTGGCGTGCATCGTATCTGACGTCCATGCGGGTCACCGCTGCAAATAAGGGAAAATGTAAGTGTTATTAATTTTTGTTGTTGTATAGAACAAGAAAAAGCGGAGCCAACGGGCAGCTTCGTAGCATGCTAGGTTGTAGGATCCATTTACTCTCTTCCATTGTTTTCCCTCAATCTTTTACTGATCAACGATGCAAAGAAACGACAATTTGTTGTTTGATGTTTTCCCACCTTCGCAAACGCTGCGCGACTATCGAACGATCACGGACTCGTATCGCAAGGCGTCGACCCGGCCAAGAGCTGCTTTTGCCGAACGGTTCCCCACCGGTAGCGCGCGGGATGTACCGACCACTGGCAGAGATTTTTCTCACCCGCCATCCATCCGTCGCGACGGCCGATCGACGGCGCCGTACCGGTGCCGTTACAGCAAACGTACCGAACGAACTTCGCCGACCGGGATAGCTGGCGCTGCGACCGTACGTTGGCCGACAGTGGCTGCGCGACGTACGTCTTGCCCTGGCCCCCGGGGCGACGTTCAAGCTGCAGCAGCAACTACAACAGGACAGTTGTGCCAACCGATCACGGGTACGGTGTAACCATCGGCGAAGTTTGGGCCTCGGACAAATTTTCGACGTTGTCCTGGTGGGGTGTCCGGTCCGTATGGTGCAAACCATGCACAGCAGGGAAGCGGTTGATTGTAGTACCATTTTTTATGTTGCTTTTGAGAGTTGTTTTTTTTTTTTGTGGCAACTGTATCAATAACACTGGAAATCCGACAACGATGCACGAGTCACACGAATTGGGCGAAAATTAGACAATGTAACCATGCCATTAAAGCATGTGATGCTGGTCATCATTGTTCATTGTTTAGTTTGCTTCTAGTTATAAACACACATCATATATACCGAAAGGTAATGCTAACGTAGCACGACATCATAACACTTCTAGAAGAAATGGCTTAATCTCTTGTTTGTAAGGCAAAAATATAATGTACACGGTGTTCAATAAGTTCGAATACAGCTTGTTATAGGTGTGTAGGAGCGCTCCATCAGTTGTTTGTTTAGTTAAAAGCCTTGGAAACGTTTTGTTTGGCAACAACCGAACAATGTTTTCAATTATGTATTAAGGGCGCCGACATTGACCAGCAGTCTTCCGTCCAACATAAACGTCCGTTCTGGAGAAGGTTGAGGCGCAAGCCATTCTTGCAAATAAATAATCAAAGAGCGTACCCAGGATGGGTCACCGCTCTCAAAAAAGTATTAAGCGGCCAATCTCGATGGCAATGGGAACGAGAACGAATCGCAGAATACTGCCAAAAGTAATGCAAGCGTGTGCAGTTAATCCGTTCGCATCCTTATTATCGCTTAGTGATAACGAGATGGAAACTACGAATACAGCTCTCAAACCGGGAGTCATACCTATAGTCATATGCTATGTTCCTGAGCAAGTGGCAGGCGGACTGGGATCTCTCCGCCAAGGGACGTTGAACATATGTTTGACATATGAACATATGAAACCTATACTTTAGCGTTGCCTAAATCCTGGGCCATGAGTGTTTTCGGAGCTACCAGCACAATTACCATTCCACAAGTTACTCGCGGTGGATACTGTTCGCTTATTGAATCACAATTAAATGCGGCATTTAAAACTTATCAATTTTTAATTACTCTAGCCCTTATCAAAAACATGTTTCTACCAGGCGACTGTTAAACTTAACGCCATGTAAATAATATGACCGTTTAGCATTGCTAGCTGTTGGAATCACTCAAACTGCACCGCGGGCGAACGCGTAAACGAGTGATGCAGAAAAAAAATCCGGTTTTAATAGAGGTTTCATTTCAACAATTGCACAATTAGACGGTTATTGAAATTCTGGGACCGACGACTGCATCGCTGCAAATCTCAATGCAGATACAGTGCGCTATATTTTCACCCACAATCACCACAAAAAAATCCACAAAGGTTTCGGTGCTTGCTACAATAAACGGTATTAACTAACAATAAACTGCATATATTCAGCACACTGACAAGTGTGCATTTCTGAGGCTTCTCTGTTTGCTGCGATGTTGATGGGTAGAAATCGAATCCTGACCCTGCTCGTCAAAAGTTTACCTTCTGTCTGTTAGGGAGCTGGAAATATTATTTTTTCTTTGTTTTCTTAAATATGGCTATACCAATAGATTGTTTGTCCTACTAGGACATGCGCCCAGCGAACCTAGCGGACGTAACAATATACGTTGAAGTCATCCGATCCCTACGTCAAAGTTTTACTGCCTGCCGGACAATATATGGACGATTTTTATTCACCTGCCAGGGCACGGTTCGCAGAAAACCGCAGACGGCATGTACGTGCGCAATATTTTCAACCGGTGTGTAACTTCCGAACATTTTACTCGCATTATTAAAAAGCACACCGCGAAAAAGCTACGCAAAAGTTACGCTGATTTGACGAACGGGATTGCAGACAATTAACAACCGAGGTGAAGCAAAGCTCCGTTTTAAGTACGCCACAGCACAGTTTGCCGGACCTTGCCTACCGAACCCATCCAGACTTCGGGCGTAAATTATTCATTTGCTTTAAATATTGTTCACCCCTTCAGCGCGGTTCGGTTATTTGACTGTCCAGAGAGTTTCCAACCTACAACACAAATAGCGTGGGTAACGTCACGTTACGTTACTAACGTGGGTCTTCCACAGCCCGTAGCATTCCAAACCTGGGATTGCCATTCCAGGGTAAACAGAACTTATTCACGAGGCACGGATGCGTGCTGCTTATCTTATCTAGCCGTTCTGCAAACCCAAAGCAACTGCGAACATCTATTTCCATATGGCATCATCATCAGCATTGACTCAACCACCATGCGCTTGCCAATGGCTTTCCTGAAAGTGTTTTAATTTGATAAAATACGGTGGCCTAAAGCATTCGATTGAGTTAGAATAGCCGCTAGTAGAGCAACTGTTTCCAAACTCAGATAGTCATTGCTAATGCAGGAATTCTTTGATTCCCTATAATTATGTAGTATTTGTACTATTCAAGAAACTAATTAACCAGTAGCGGATGGTCCATAGAGGTTGTGGAGTCAAAGAGAGAGTCAGAAATCTTAGTTTTAGTATAATCTGGAAGCTCTAGCCAAAGGAACTTAACAACTTCAAGCATGCAAAGTGCTTCTGACTACTTGAAAGTATCGAACTAGGATTTGGGAGTTCACTGTGGACCTACTAACAACAACTACCTACATAACTAAATTACACGTTGGATCTCCCGCGACCTAACCCTGACTCATCATCGCAAAGTTTAGAGCTGAAGATCAGTTTATCGTGATCAAGTATAGATTGCGATTCAACACTGCACACTTGTTGGACCCCCCCCCCCT
>KZ062624.1:37387-65538 GCA_002091835.1 Anopheles maculatus
GAAGAGCGTGGCGTAGTCATAGGCGGGCGCTTCAAGCTCGATCGTCGGTTCCTTCTTCTGCTCCTTCCCTCGTCGGCACCGCTCCGACTCATTCTCACTGTTGTTGTCTTCGTTATTGTCCTCCACCTCGTAACCGTAATCGTCATCATCGTCATCATCGTCGTCGTCGTCGTAGTCGTAGTCGTCATCGTAATAACCTTCGCTAAAGTTCCCTCGGCTATCCTCGCTACCACTAGCACAAGCAACACCACTACCACTGGGACCGGCAAGCCTGACCGCCGCCACTCGGTTCACACTCACGCTTTCCCCAACCTGCTCCACCCTCACACCACTAACCCCAGCCACCGCTTCGCCCTCATTAAGGCCCGCAACAGCACCATCTTCAGCCTCATCCTCATCGTCATCGTCATCGTCGTCGCCGGAGGAGCACGAGCTCGAAGTGTAGTCGACGTACGCCTGGTACTCTTCGCTGTCGTAGTACAGCCGCTGCTCCACACCGATCAATCGCCGGTACTCCTCCAGGTACAGGCAGTGTATACATGGTGGAGGTGTTTTCGAACTGGACTTGCGACGTTGGAATCGTTTCGGCACATCGAGAAATGCGGCCGCCACTGCGCTACCCTCGTCCGATGCCGAACCGGCCAGATCGAAGCTGCGGGACCGCTGGCCGGGCGTTGTTTGCGGTACCTGCAGCAACAGACTGCCGACACCCGATGACACACCGGATGACTCGTCTACTGATGGTGCTGCTGCTGCCGACAACGATCGCTGCTGATGCGAACGTTGCGCTTCCAGCTGTATTTCGTCGAACGATGCTGAACGTACCTGTGGATCAAAGTAAAGCCACATCACAACAACACCGTGCAACAAGCACGCACACACAACACGGCTAACGTACCTGCTTCGGCACTTCAAGACTGCTTTGGGTTTTCATCTCCGCGCCCGTCGGCGTTCGGGATCTGGTGAAGGTGTTGCGCAAGCGATGCATCGTGAGACCTTGGGTTGATGTTGCACTACACTACACTGCTTGCAGGCTGCTGCTGCTGCTGCGGCTACTACTATTGGTTCCCCCGCGCTGGTGAGGCAACCGGTGGTGACGAGGCTACAATGTCCTCCAGCGATATTTCTCTCTGCCCATCGCCGAACTAGATACCGCTCTTGCTGGATGGGTGTCTGCTGACGCGCCACTGCTACTTAAACTGTTTCTTGCTGTGCACGCAGGGAAAGAATAGAAACATCAGCAAGAATAGCTGCTGAACGTCGAGTCTACACAGTATGCAATTCGCTTAGCAAAATAATAAATCCTTTAACAAAACTTATTAGGCAGCGTTGTTAACTAGCTTGTAGTATAATGGTAGCCGAGTGGTTCTGGTACTGTTGTTGTTTCCTGTTCTTCGTTGCAATCTTTCTTTGTGCTATTAACTTAGTTTTCGGTGTTCGAGAAAATGAGTATGTATACTAGGCACATCAGTTCATTCGACCTGCTTGCCAATGCAGTCGAGCTTGATATAAATCGGTCCGTACGAAAATTTCTCATTACCAAGTACATAAGGAAGCCTTGTCAAGGAGTGAACCAAACCAAAAATTCACTTAACTTGTGGAACCAATAACAAAATGGTCAAAGGACAAACTTGCGGATGTTGCCGAGAATGTTAGAAAATTTAAACTGCGTGCATTGTATCATGTATGGTCCGATGGCGTGAGACTTTGATTCTTTAATGTTGACCTTCAAAAGAATATCATATTTTAAAGTACTTCAACATCAAGATCTTCGCTAGAGTTCGTGAACCTATTAAATTAAACGCCTCCAAAACATCGCACACTAGGGTCTCGTTAGTCCTTAAACACCCACACGTGACAGTCGATGTCTGAGGACTATTTTACAAAGACGTGTACGAGCAGTCAGCGTCACCTAAAGAATGCTGTACACCAAGAGTAATTGTATTTAAAAAGATCTTACAACGATAATGAACCCGATTAGTTCGCTAATATTGCATTATGGTATATGGTACCGCCATTAGGAGTAGAATTCAATCCAGTTTTCTACCTCGCAAACCAAAAACCATCGCAAAGCTTCTATCAAAACAGAAGAAAGCGTACGAAAATGCATGATTGCTGTCAGTTTGCGTGTCGTTGCTCTTAGAGTCGGTCATTCCAGAACGTAAAGACATCCGACTGTCACTCTCACACAACAGTGAGAAGAGTTTGATGTTTCGTTCTAAAACTACGATATATTGACATTGATCTTTTCCACACACACTCTTATCGACAGTAAACCGACCTATTTCTTCTGGTCTCTTGTGAACCTTACATTGGATAGAATCTATTAATCTTGTAAGTAGAAGTTTATTACTGATCTCTCTCGCTCTCTCTCTCTCTCTCTCTCTCTCTCTCTCTCTCTCTCTCTCTCTCTTATTCTCTTCACAAGCAACCACATGAACCAACAAAAGAAGCGTTTATACGTGAGAAGTTGTCAAATAACAAAAAAAAAAAAGGTTGGAAATACTGAAATTGAGATACGTCCTGAAGCTAGTCTTATCCCTCTATTACGCAACCACCATCATCTCTAGGGAAATTGAGAACAAAATTCACCGGAGAGCAATAATATTTCATTCTTTACGCGAATGCTGGGCGTACGTGGTTCTTGCGTGGTTCTACTTTCCTGGCACAGCCTACCAAATGTGATGCTCGAAAGTGTGAGCCAAACAGTCGTTAGCGTCTAAACGGTGTCTACCGGTTCGCACACATAGCGCACACCGAAAACCGGTGCTAAACCTGGTGAACATCCACGATCTGCTAGAACAACGGATAATAAATTGCAAAGCAACACCACTCTCTGTCACTCTCCACAAACATTGGTGGAAGTGATGGGTGACGCACGGAGTAGCTGAGTGATTACATCCAATGCGACGCAGTGCAACTTTTCCCATCAACAAGTTTCTTTTTTATTATTATTGCGAAAACAGATTCGCGGAAGGAGTTTGGAACGACCGTTTGAATCGAAACGAACCAGGTGACCAGAGAGTAGCAGGTATCTAGTAGCAGGACTAGGGTAGAGTTCCTATACGATCACCAAATAACCTTTCTCGCTGGTAAGCGAAGTCCCAACATCCTTATTCGCGACGGTTTCAATGTCCACTCGGGCCTTAAACTGTCACCGTCGAACTGGTTTCTCGGGCCCCTGCAATGTCTACTGCCTCTACTGCTCCTCAAAAGTCTCACCTCTAATTCCCTCACTTATCTTCATGAATGCCCAGAGCTGCATTCTCTTGTGCATTATCTCTGCGTGGCTCCATTTACCACTCCATTTAAAGCTTCTTTTAATCCGACGCCTACCACGGTGACACGTCAACATATAGACATGGGTAGGATTTGCCGGAGTTGCAACACAACGTCAAACGATAACCGAAAAACGGAGCTTATATTGCATGTGATTCATTGTCGGAACTCAAGGATTAACTACAAACCGTGCGACAACGCTTCAGAGTATTGGGAAGCCCTCCCAAATGACAGTGCTGTTTGTCAACTGTCTCTCGGGAAGATTTGGACCCAGTATTAATGCCTTGGACCCAGTATTAATGCCTACATTCCGGCCTTCGTTTTTCGGGGCCCTCTCAAATGCCGAGGCCCTAGGCGGCTTCCTAGTCCACCCACCGTTTAATCTTTCTTGGATTGTTCGAAGTTTACAGATCGGCAGAGTTCTTGGGAATTTCGAGCTGATCTGTAAACTCGGGCCCCCTACGAACCACTGGTATTGACGAAGCTGACGTTTTTACCAGATAAGTGAAGTTTTAGACAACTTTAAAGATACATCTGTCATCACTGACATCACCTTTGTGTAGATCTGCATTTGTTAGCAGGGCCTGCTGGTGGTACCACCACTGTTTAGGTGTTCGCGTTCGTTATCTCCAACACAAGGTTGGACAGGCTTTATGCTCCTTGCTCGATCCTTTGGTAAGATTCTGCTACATAGGAGAGCCTCCCCTGTCATCCCAAAATATGGATTGACTTTTAGAAGTTGGTCCCCGAAGTTTCCAAACTCCGAGATTCGGGTGGCCTTCGCTAGCGCCAGCTTGTAGAGGAGACGTGCAATCCCATCCTCCTTGCGCAGGCCCTCGGTGGCAGCAAAGGGCCCCATAGAGTTTTCTATCCACCTTTACCGGGAATGTGATGTTAGCCATTGTAATGGTAAGTTTGGCCGAGAACCCAAAACAGTTCATTGCGTCGTATAGCTTTACCCGATTTCTTCTTCTTCTTTCTTGGCCTAACGACCTCTTAAGGTCATGCCTGCCATTTCTGGCTTACTAGACTAATTTTTCTTGGTCTAACGACCTCTTAAGGTCATGCCTGCCATTTCTGGCTTACTAGACTAATTGATACCGCATAGTTGGTTAGTCAATCCTCACTATGGGGGAACGGCCCAGATGAGACTTGAACCCCGGTCCTGCCGTGTGAAGACCGGCGCCGCTGTCGCATCACCACCGGGCCGCCCATTTACCCGATTTAACTGCTAACATAATTTAACAAATAAGCTAGAAATGGCAGATGTGCTGGGAGTGTAGCTGCTACTCTGCCATCTGTTTCCAGATCTGACCGCATGATAAAGCTGTGGTTGATCGTTGACAGTTTCCAATTTCAACACCAATCCCAACAAATGATACATTTCCATACCTGACCGGAATAACTCTACCGCGACATCAACTACTCTACGGAAGGTGATACATACTATAACATCACACTACCACGAAACGACCAATCCCAACAAATGATACATTTCCATACCTGACCGGAATAACTCTACCGCGACATCAACTACTCTACGGAAGGTGATACATACTATAACATCACACTACCACGAAACGTCAGAAACCTGTCCCTCCTCAACACAAAGCCATAACCACACATCCATACACACAAATACATCGACAATAAGACAACTAATAAACAGTAGATGTGAATCGTTTAAAAGAATGGATTGCTGGGCGTAGCAACATCAGTACTTCCGTGTGAAGACCGGCGCCGCTGTCGCATCACCACCGGGCCGCCCATTTACCCGATTTAACTGATACAAATAAGCTAGAAATGGCAGATGTGCTGGGAGTGTAGCTGCTACTCTGCCATCTGTTTCCAGATCTGACCGCATGATAAAGCTGTGGTTGATCGTTGACAGTTTCCAATTTCAACACCAATCCCAACACATGATACATTTCCATACCTGACCGGAATAACTCTACCGCGACATCAACTACTCTACGGAAGGTGATACATACTCTAACATCACACTACCACGAAACGTCAGAAACCTATCCCTCCTTAACACAAAGCCATAACCACACATCCATACACACAAATACATCGACAATAAGACAAATAATAAACAGTAGATGTGAATCGTTTAAAAGAATGGATTGCTGGGCGTAGCAACATCAGTACTTAAGAACAAGAGCAAACATAATTTGTAGTTGGGTTTGGAACTATTTCCCATTATCACATATAGATGGCAATTCCTCTTACCGCGAACGTTCCAAACACGGCACAAAACTATACATAATGGAGCAAACTCCGTGGAGGTTGCCATCGCCTGTACCAAACTCGTAAACACATCCCTTTTGTAAGTATTAGAGAAGAGTGCAATGGAAAGACTGACGTACTTTTGATGCGCTCAAATCCAAAATCGGTAAACAGTACCTGGAAATGTACGTATACGCACGCTACATTCGCGGTTCCGGCGCTGGTCGCTTGCCCGACAGCAAATGGTAACAAACACTTTGCACCCTGCCTCATTTGTAAACTCATTTGCCTAATAACCAACCGAACGTCCACTAAGCCGAACACGGGGAGCTATTTCCGAGCTGCGTGAAGCGAAGAGTTAAGAGCGAGCGCGGCTCAGTCTGTTGCTTCCTGAAGTTGCAATCACAAGTGCTGGCAGAATCGCACCACAAACAATACATGTTTGTGCTGATATTTATCAAAACTGAGTAAGAAAAAACAAACACCCAAACACACACACACACACACACCAACCGAGACAGTAACCGAGACAGACTTTCGCAACGAGTCGGCAAGACTTTCCCAGGGCACAAATCCTCACCCTTGAGGGAGTATGACCCAAAAACGCACATTCGTTTCACAATGGTCTCGACTAGAGATGTGCACAGTGAGTAAGAGTGAGTGAGTGAGTTTAATCTTGCAAAGGAGTTTATAGTTTCAACTCAGCATAAAGATTTTTTATGACTCTCAATCTCTGCGCCGACTAGTGACTCCTTTTGGCTTCAAACTCACTCTCACTCGATGCGGCAACTATTGACCAATACTTCCTCATTCTTATTTTGTGAGTTTGAAGCCAAAAAGAGTGAGGTACTAGTCGGCGCAGCGAGTGAGAGTGAGTTTGATGCCAAAAGGAGTGAATTTGAAGCCAAAAGGAGTGAGTTTGAAGCTAAAGGAGTGAATTTGAAGCCAAAAGGAGTGAGTTTGAACTCAAAGGAGTGAGTTTGAAGCCAAAAGGAGTGAGTTTGAACTCAAAGGAGTGAGTTTGAAGCCAAAAGGAGTGAATTTGAAGCCAAAAGGAGAGAGTTTGATGCCAAAAGGAGTTACTAATCGGCGAAGAGAGTGAGAGTGAGTTGAAACGTAGAAAGTAATTATAGAACTAGTTTAGAGTAAATTTTTTTTCATGAATCTTTATAGAGTGAGTCAAAGATTGAAATCCTTGTAACCACTCACTCACTCTGATTCAACTCTGCGAAAAGACTGATTATTCTCATCGCTATTCTCGACCAGCTGTGGGCCAAGAGACTCCTCATCTTTCATCGCGTCTGCCTGTGCCCGGTTAGCATCTCGCCTAATGTCACAGTCCTGGAATATGAACTGGTACCATTGGGGACTTGCTTTTTGCCGTTACCGTGTCTACATCAACATTCAATCAGTAGCAGCAATTAAAGAATGGATACGGGCTACGCGACAGACAATTCGTCACATTGACAACCTATGTACTCTCTCTCTCTCTCTCTCGCTCTCTCTGTCTCGGGATTGCCTGGCAGAAAGGTATGATATTGGCCGTTCCACTCGCTATCACAGAACGATTAATTTGGGGTTGGGCATATACCACAAGCGAGGGTAAACAACAGCTGCACCGAACAAATGGCAATATCCATTTCTCGGCCCATCCATCGACGCAACGACGCAACTGCAAACCCCGGAATTGGACGGCAGGCCTGTTTCGTCTGTTTCGGTGCCACTTTTTTGTTGTTGCTTGTGTTTGTCCCAGGTCTTCATCAGCAACACGGAAATTGTGAGCATCGTTTCATGTAAAACACGCAGCAACAACAAAGAAGAAGAAAACATCAAAGCACAATCCCAAACGCCCATGGCAAACTGGATCGATTGAAACGGTTGGCACGATGTGACAGCAGTGCTCCGGCAGATGGAGTTGCATTTTTGACACATTTTGCACCCTGCGCCTGGCACAGTATGCACACGGGTATAGCACGGGAATTCATCTCTGTTGAATCGGTTTCGCTTGCAGGGTACCTTGATGCCTTGGTGCCTTCTGACAAACAGATTGACTGACCGGGCCCAGGTTCGGAGACGCCTTCAGGCCCCTCCCAACTAGCAGGATGTCAGTTACCATGGAATACATCTCCTGCCAGAAGCAAAATGCATCCAAATGCACACCCACTTCATTTCTGTTTCTCTAACTCTTTTTTTTTTGTTGCTATTTTCAGCGAGAAGGGCGTAAAAGTTGTTCCCAGGCGTACGTTGACCAGCGTATAAAGCTGCCCCGGGGTTTCGATCAAAAAGGCTGCTGTGCCCAAATGGTGCGCACAAATTTGCATATAACAAAGTAAAGTGATTCGCAGCAGCAACGACACACACCAACAAAAAAAAAAAACGGCTGCTCGTGCACCAAAATGCAACAGGTTTGCGTGTGCAACCCCGTTCTCCACCGTGATACATGTGCTATCATCTCGATATGAGCAATTAATCGTTATGATGCAATTACGCCTAAGTGCCCAGTGAGACGAATTGGATTTTGGCCGGCGGACAAATGGAACCTTGACAGTCACCGATGGCAAACAGCAATGGCGCAACTGGTTTTTATGCTGCAAAACATTCCCACTCATTAGCAAGTCAACTTAAGTGTTTCTCGTAATATGACAACAACTGTAAAACTGTGTTGAAAGTCATCTGCGCAAACAACAATACAATTATTCGAACCTCCAATCCATTCCAATCCAATCGAAATCCAATTTTGAAAATGCACGCCAAACAACAACCAAAACATTGATCATGTTCATCGCAAACCAATCATCAATATACATGTTTTTCGGGCCGAAATCCAAACCGCCTTCGGCGTACGGCGTGCTGCGTTCGGTGTTTTGTAAACCCGCCGACAAAATCTCATCAATTTATTATTCTGATTGCGACACGGGTGCCAAACCTGTGTCCGGTTAATAAAAATGTAAATGCCAACATTGAAACATGTAAACAAATCTGCCTACCGGTGTCGATGGGTGCATATGCAAACTGCACACCACCGACGCGTTGATGGCCGAACAGTGCGCAATAACGGCAACGCTTTGCGGAACTGTTCTGGACCGTTGATGCCATAGTGAGTAGCGAAAACAAAAAAAAACCACCTGTTACAAATATTCTTGTTCGTAGAAAAGGGATTCTCACTAATGTCAGATTATTCAAGCATTTTTATTTTTATTTCAGACGTTCGAACGCTTCATCCCGTATCACTGCGGTATGGATGGGCGCAAACAATCCTATCGCATCAAATGCACACACCACAGTCGAGCGAAAAGCGATGTTGGTGAGGTTGACCAACATCGGCAACAAGGACAACAGCAGCACCCGATACATCTACGCCGAGGCAATTCGAATCGTATTCCAACAGTCGCACCATTATCGTAAAGATAGGCCTTTTTTTCATCAGTTTAGTGTACGGTCTTGCGAATCGCCCGAGAACGGTCGTAGGAAACATACGAAGCAGGCAAGGAAAATAGGATGAAGTGTGCGAAACTGCACTGACGGACCGTGCGCCCGGGTGAACAGATGAACCGCAACCGAATATGATTAATGGAAGCCAATTAAAACTTTCCTCCCGAGTGTCCCGGCGACGGGAGATAAAAAAGAGGAATAGTGGCGTTAAAGCATCCGTTAACCGTTGGTTGGCATGGATAAGCAAAAGTATTCCCAATGAATAAGAAACGTAACGAGTTATGGATTCGTGTTGTAGTAACGCAGAAGCATTATCCGTCCATGATTGGTTGGTTTCTTATGGTGAAGTAACTATCGTTAGAACTCATCAGAAAATGCTCTTGAGTTTCTTCCGCTCATTTTGAGTTAGGATGTGTATCGTCCTATGTCGTCATCATGAACGGCAGTTTTGGATAGAGTCCTGGGACTATAACTGGAGAAGCTTCCTCAGGCTGCAGTTTGACCTTAACTTGTTGTATCTTAACATCTATGCTGAAGTTTTGGTGAAGCTTTGAGCGACTTCAAAGGTTCGCTTCGTTAATCTCCGACTCGAGGTCTTATTTCTGTTTATGTTTATGTCCCCAGCGTATGCCAGGATTTAGATTGACTTAAAGAAGAACAGGCAATCCCATCGTCCTGGCATAGGGTCCCTTGGTGCTGGGCTGTTAATGTTACAAATTAGAAAACTTTTTTTTTTAAACGCCGTATTGGTTAGCTTAATTTTGTTGTTTACAGTTGCTTTATGATCGAAACAATGACCGATAATTGGTTTCGATAACCGCCGCAATTGGAAGTCGCCTGTCAAACCATCATGCATCCAAATTTAATTACAAATGAACAGGCGTTTTATGTTATTTAATTACTAGGGACAATGGTGCCTCCAATAATTATCTTACTGATGTTCGATGAATGAGTTTTTCCCTTGTAACGCTGTCAACAGCCAGTCAAACAGTTACCGGTACAGTATACAGGGCGTTCGGGATAGTTTGTCAAAATGATCCCGAACGTGTATTCATTTCGCTGTTAATGCAGAACATCCGAACAATGGGCTCGTTAGTGAATAAGGTACGATAAATTGAATTTGAACATATCATATCGACATAAACATATCGATATCAATACGCCGTCAGATTATTATAATTATACTTCAAACTTATTATACTTCAACATTGGCAACACACGCTTCATACAATCATTAAACTCCTTTTGAAATGAAATACGATACACACAAAATCGAAATGTAAAACACAAAATCTGTGGTTCATCAGCTTGTTCAGTACACTGCTGTACTTTTATCTTATCCATGATATAGTGATAATTCCAAAAAGCCACAAAGGGATTTCTACTTTTGTTGTAAATGCACCGCAGAGTATCCTGTAGCGGCGGAAATTTCCCGCCACGCTTGTTGTTCTAGTAGATTTGATTTGAAATTCGGATCGAGTCGATTCCAACCGTACTAATATTATGGAGTGTTTGCTCTGCATTCATTAGAACAGTCTTATAGCGTATAAACAGAAAGCAAGCGTAAGCATAATTACATTCTTTTGATATGAATGTCCATTCCTTACACGGATTAGTATATTCATCTTTTCGTGCTTACGTTTGTTGCTGCAGCTCCGGCTCCAGCGCCGCGAATTTCCCGAATTTATGTCTAAATAAGAGGAGGCCCGGTGGTAGAAGCGACAGCGGCGCCGGTCTTCACACGGCAGGACCAGGGTTCAAGTCTCATCTTGGCCGTTCCCCCATAGTGAGGACTGACTATCCAACTATGCGGTAACAATAAGCCTAGGAATCCTCTTTGATAGTTTCCAACTATCTCTTCAACGAATGGGACAATTCTGTCTTGTATTACCACGGAGAGAATCTTGTAGGTGGTATTCAACACCGTAATACCCCTGTAGTTGCTGCACTATAGCCTATCTCCCATACCTCATGGGATTCGCTATCCCATACCTCAGCAATGATTAATGAATGAGTCTATATAAGAGGTGAAATTTCCTTTGCAGAATTGTTCGGAACGGCAGATCTCCAGCACATCAACAGTTAAAAACTTCCTTTGTCAAGGCTTTTTTTGAACATCAAGATTGTACCTGTAGCCTCAAACCTTGAAAAAAGAAATGAGTGCCAAACAAGTTTTTCAGCTGTCGCGGCTGGCAGGCTAATGCTATTATGGTTATTATGGTTTCCACTGATTCCCCGCACCAACTTCGGTGCATCGCGGTGGGAAGTGAAGTTAATATGTCATTTTAATGAAGTTAACATCACCCTCGATTAATTCCACATCCAGGAAATTGTTTTTTTTTTGTGTTTGTTGTGGACGATCTCCCGAGGCCGAGTTGAACGAGGATGCATCCGGGCATTAATTAGCGTTAAATGAAAACTGTGCACGGCCGGACACTTTACTCGATGGGGTCAATAGCGCCAGCAATGAAGGGCACACAAACTGCTCTGAATTACGGGGACAGAGGAAAAACCAATCGATCGGCGGATGATGTCAATGCAGCGGGGCGAGCAGACGGATGCAGCCAGCAGCAATTCTGAGCCCCAGTGTGAGTGCTTTGATTTAATAAGTTTCCTATTACCGATCCCTATGACCAGCCCAATCTGTCAAGCGTTTGTGTAGTACGTGTAGCATACCTGATGGGCGTAGGAAGGTTGTGTTAGTCCTGCTTTGCAATTACTAGTACTCTGTTTACTACTAGGGCAGATTAAAGTTAGCACCGACACGTGTCGTTTCAAGTTTTTCGTGTCGTTTCAAGTAAACTACTGTTTTTTTTTATCAAATTACTTTTGAGTTATATTTAACAAAAACACAAAAAACATCAAAACCTCTTAGCGGTTTTACGGGACGTTTATCCTGGCTTTTTTTTATACAAGAATCATGTATGCTCCAAAGTAATAAGATATAGTTAAAGTTACAAACAGTAATTTTGTTGGAAAAACTATTGCGAAGTTAGTAGGCGTAGAACGCGAAAGGGCCTATAACAATCGTACGAAACGAAAGTCACAGAAACGAAGGGAAAAGCCACAATAAAACTGTTTTAATTTGAGCAAAGCAGCCGTTTCTAGGGAAGTTTAGTAAAACTTTATGTTTTCATCCTTGTATCATCACCAAACGTATCAATGTTGCAGTTGCAAAAAAAAAAAAAACATTCTCTTTGCCCATTCCCATCGCTCTTAAATTTGTGCTGCCGAACGCTAAACGAACCAAACGCAAAGCGTTACAAAGCGTTACATCTGAATTAAAAGAACAAAAACACAAACGTCATTTTGTTTACGCTTTAACCAGTGTCCTAAATAACGCCCACCAGTAGAAGGAGAGCGCAAGGAGACAGCAACCAAGAAAAAAAAAACACCAAGCGGTAATCGATAAGCACAAAACTCATTAATAAGCTGTTAGTATTAACGAGTTAAAAATGTTACGCGTATTGCATAACTTTCGTGCGCGGTGTGTCCCACTCCCGTGCCGCCAACGATCCAATATCGCTTTAAGTGTTATAGTTCTGAGGAAGAATAGAGAAAAAAGCAGATAAACAAAAACCCGACAATAACAAGCTTGCCATTCGTGGAAGGCGCAGCATAGCGTTGAACTATCGAAGCCCTGTCAACCCTGTCAACTTAGCTTTGCGACAGGACACACACACACACCCACACAGCATTTACACGGAAGATTTCCCTCCACACTGTCTTATCGTGTGGGCGCGTTCTTACAAGATTCGATCACTGTTCCAGCTGGTGTTGAGTTTATGGCTACAGTTATCGACGGGCGGAACGGTAATTGCGTTACGGCGCTGACGCCTTCACGACCGCATACTGTGGGCCGCCCGCTCGACTCCAGCGTTAATCGGTGGGTTGTGGGGGGGAGAGGGGATGGGGGCTGCTGAAGTGAGGATGCGGTAATGGTACAGGGGAGCAGGAAAATGGTACCACGGCACACGGTAGCACAGTGCTGCGGTCGAGCGAAGCCATGAAAAACAAACGAGAACGTATCGATGATGGTTGAAGAGCTGGGCTATTCCGAAGCACTGGTTGCATTTCCGTTTTGCAAGGACATACCCAACATCAGCCATGCATTGATATTATGTTTCTTGCATGGCGTGTGCAGGTTACAATAACGTTCACTTACGTTCGCACTCCGCTCAATCAACGACCGCCCGCCGAGCCACAGATACCTTTTGCAAAACGGTTCCATCTGCTTTATATATTTTTATTGCAGCTTCACGGCATACGGGTAACCCGTTCGCACATCCCGTCACGTACCTTGCGCACCATCATCAGCGTACGGTGATTTGATGCCAGTAGCAACAAACAGAAATACCGTTCTGATTTGTTTCATTTATTGCTTCCACTGCTTCTGCACAGGACCAGTGGACGCGTACGAGCATTTAGAGTAGAGATGTGCCCAATGAGTAAGATTGAGTGAGTGAGTTTAATCTTGCAAAGGAGTTGATAGTTTCAACTCAAAATAACGATTTGCTATCGGCCGTCATATTGTAACTTAAAATAAAATAAAGATTTGCAATGACTCTCAATCCCTGCTCCGACTAGTGATTCCTTTTGGCTTCAAACTCACTCCTTTTGACTTCAAACTCACTCTCACTCGCTGCGCCGATTAGAGAAAGAAAGTTTCTTTTTCGCGTAAACAACTTCGCGTTAACAGAATAAATCCAAACAGTAACAAAATACTTCCTCACTCTTATTAAGTGAGCTTGAAGCCGAATAGGTGTTGTTCGACTAGTCGGCGCAGCGAGTGAGAGTGAGTTTGAAGCCAAAAGGAGTCACTAGTCGGCGCAGAGATGAGTTCAAAGATTCAAATCCTTGTAACCACTCACTCACTCTGATGCAACTCTTCGAAAAGAGTGATTATTCTCATCTCTAATTTAGAGTACTGTACTGTTAGTCGTCCACCGGAAGAGGACGGGCCGGGTGTCCGCTACCAACGCCGAGTTACTTCGGGCCGGATATTGTTCGTCATCGTCAACCGGAATAACAAAAAAAAACACTGCTCTACGTCACGCATTCGTGCCACTCGAGCACCGACAGTCCACCTTTATCCTGTATCGGGAAATCGTGGCTGACGTGGTGAAACGTTCGACATCGCGTCATGAGACCACACGCGCCCGGCACCGAATCGTCATCAAGGAGTCAAGATAAACACTCTTGCACCAAGCCACAGAGCTCCTGGCGCTGGGACGCTACCTGATGACTATGAATGCACTCTCGCCAGTGACTCGATTCCGTACACTAATTTTTCGAGCACAGCGCACAGTGCCAAGACAAGCATGGAAATCAAACTGGCTAGCGTTGCATATATCATGCCATCGGTGTACTGCTCACCTGTTAAAACCAGCTAGCATTACGTTACGTGGACAAAACATTCGCGATACCTTCACAGCTCCAACGAAACGCAGCCAAACGGTAATCTTCGGCAGCATTACTGAAGCACAACAAACACCCAAAAGTGTGGTGACGCTTAAGCACGCCTCACTGTATAAAAAAAAACACACGCACACACACACACACACACGCGCGCACTCGCGTACCTTACTGCTAAAACTTTTGCAACTACGTTTGTGCTCACTTTCAGCGTCAGATGTTGTTTATTTGCGTGGAAAATTCTAATGACATTCCAACTGCGGTGTCGGTCGAGTGGTATTGGTTGCTTCCATTTTTATTCTCTCTTTGATGTGCCACGGTTTTGTCATTTTATGTGTGTGTGTGTCGATGTAACAGATGATTTATGTTTGTGCTGATGTTAGAGAAAGTAGAAATGTTTGCATTACAAATTATACGCTTTGCGGGGTAACCCACAGTCTTTAATCCAAACGCCTGTAAGGTAGGCAATTCTCACAGCATCCGGTGCATCGAACCGCTAGAATACGCTTTATTTTGTAAGCGCATCGCCGCAACC
Source organism: Anopheles maculatus (assembly GCA_002091835.1). NCBI lineage: Eukaryota > Metazoa > Arthropoda > Insecta > Diptera > Culicidae > Anopheles > Anopheles maculatus. Next base: position 52,281 of record KZ062624.1, read on the forward strand.
GTCTGGTTTTGTGTGTATTGATTATACGGCCATTAGGCTGGTGGCACAGCTCCGTCGGATGGTTTTTCGTCGTAATGCGCTACGCAAGGTCTGGCACAGCTCTTCCAATATACCTTACGATTTCAGTATGAGTTTGACACTTGAAAAGTAAACATAAACACATAAGGCATAAGCAAAACAAAATGATCGGCTGCAATTATTGTGTTTTTCAATTCATCTTCCGATATACCTTAGGATTTCAGTATGAGTTTGACACTTTAAAAGTAAACTTAAACACATTTACGTCATCAACTTTGGAAGGTTTTGTTTAGAATACACCGGCATAAGCAAGAACAAATTGATCGGCTGCAATTATTGTGTTTTTCAATTCATTTCAATCAATTTCACTACAAAGTAATTTTCGGGTTTATACGATCGAGTTCAACTTGACAGTTCATATCGTAAGGTACCTTAAGTTCAAGCGACACTATGCATACATGTTGCCGGGGACGTTTGACAACCACCGATTTTCCTTTGTTCAGAGCTGTCAGTTACGTCCCTCGCTCGTAACCCGCATACATTGGGTTACGAGCGGGGACGCGAGAACAAAAGGATTTTGTAGCTGTCAAACGTCCCCGGCAACAAATATGCATCGTTTACTTCAAGCTTTACGATGGAAACAAATTTTTTTGTTTCAACCTTACGATAAAATCGTAAAGTAAGTTCAGCTGTCAAATCCCATACCAAACCTTGCGTAAAAAAACCATCCGACGTAGGTGTGCCTCCAGCCTTAACTGTGCGCACAGTGGGACAACGTAGAACTAGCAAGTAAACATTTCATTTTACTGATATAAATTTTCATACATATACAAATTTTTGAAACTATTGTTATCATTCCATAGCATTACGGGCAATTTCAACGACTTTTATAATTTGCAAGCAACTTCTTCTGCATAAATCTTACAACCGCTAGAGGTCTCAGACCACCAATACGAGCTTCCTTACCTGGAAGAGTCTAGACTAGCTTGTGCTAACGTTTAAAATTGTGAGGTGAAGTGAAGCTTCACCGGGGCGGCCCGGTGGTGTATACGATAACGGCGCCGGTCGGTGTAGACATTAGTTCTTTGTCGGACGATTACAATAACGCAATTTTCGTCGAAATGTAAGATTCCTCCGAAACAAAGCCTCTACCAAAACTCCCAAGTAATCGTTTCGGAACAGACTCAACACGGACTCATGCATCCCATGGAACGACTGGATACGATGGTCGGACGCGCCTAACCCTACTTAACTACCCACACTTCCGGCAAAGTTATCATTCCATAGCATTACGGGCAATTTCAACGTCTTTTATAATTTGCAAGCAACTTCTTCTGCATAGATCTTACAACCGCTAGAGGTCTCAGACCACCAATACGAGCTTCCTTACCTGGAAGAGTCTAGACTAGCTCGTGCTAACGTTTAAAATTGTGAGGTGAAGTGAAGCTTCACCGGGGCGGCCCGGTGGTGTATACGATAACGGCGCCGGTCTTCACACGACAGGACCGGGGTTCGAATCCCGTCCGGACCGCCACCCCGCGTACGCAGGAGTGACTATTCAGCTACGGGTAAAACTAAGTCATAGAGTGCTAGCAATAGCAGGCCAAGACCTCACGAGGTTGTAGTGCCAAGGACGAAGAAGAAGAAGTGAAGCATTAATTAATGTGCAAATAAAACGCGTGCTCTGGATGACGTAAGCTAGCAAATCGAACAATCTAGAAATCTCAAGGTCCAGCATTGTCGTCGTAGCGGACGCATCTACGTCATCACCATATTCTTTTTTTTATAACGGCCTACAAATGAGTTTGGGGCCAATCTCAATGATATGAGCAGCTCAGGCGAGTCTCAATCGCTACTTAATGGTGAAGTAGCTATATCCTTAGACAATATCAAACATTTGATTACATAATAGTACATATTTCAGGAGCGTATGTGAATACTGATGCTGTAAAAAAATCTCCAAAGTCCCAGCTTCGACGGTCGCCACAAGTATTTTCGGTAACTCAGCATCTCTGCTGTTGTCGGTGGTGACTTTTCGCCCAAGATAAGATAAAATAAGTTTTGGGCGGCTTTAAAGGTATCGGAAATATCTATCTCTACAATCTGTACTGCATTGATAAACTATAAACGTTACTGTAAACTCTTTATATTCTCAATATACCCTCCAATTGTCCCACCGTGCGAGTCCCGATGCGTCGATTCCAGAGCATATAGCAAACAAACGGCCAAAATAGCATTGCTCCTAGCCCGGACAGTATGGCATTGACGCCCACAATGCTGACTGCTCGTCAAACCTGCTGAACCAGCGAGCTAAAGCAAACCACCCGTCGCGAGTCGCCCAGTAAACAGTACGCTGGTATACGCCTGTCCATTAACCGGACTTGTGCTAGGTTACGGCTACCGGCTTCCCAGTAAGCGCATCAATACACCGAAACTCGGATGCTAATCGCAGGGTTTACTTGGTAACGAGTTCCGGGCACACGATGATGCGAACGAACGTGCTGGTGACGCGGTCGACAACTCTAGACCGCTCGGTAAAACGTAGCAAAACAACGACTTGCAGCTTGCAGCGTACGTATATTGACGGCTGAATGTATTCTAGCATTGAAAGTAACATTTGATGGACGGAATGGGATGCTGCAAACTATTAAAGCTTAACCTCCAATATTTTCGTTCGCTTCCTGCTAGGGTGCGGTACAATGAAGAAAAGTTCAATTATTTGACATCCTTCATTTTCCTTGCTTCTGCTTTGTTACCGTACTGTCAAACTTGAGCGTGTATCTGTGTGTGTAGGCGCTCGTTATTAGCTATCAAACCTGTTGACGGCACAAAAGAGCGTTTCGATCGGTTAAAATCGTTGCTGTTCCGTGTGACCGGCCAACCGTGCCGGTCAACGAAGTTAGTTAGAGGATAAAATTGATTTTTCATAACCTTTTTAAGGCTTTCACCGCTTTGGGCTGGCCGCCGGTGCGTCGATTCCGCTGTGACAGTGTGTTGAAAGCTGGGCCACAATAAACGGTAACCATTGTCGCCGCAGCTCCTGCGTGCGTCTGGTTCGCTATCGCGGTCCACAACCTAAACCAAAGAACCCCATCACAATTTTCGCCCAGAAAGTGTGGTACCGTGCGGTGATAGGTGATACATTTCCGATGGTTTTAGATTCGCTTACTCGTTAAATGTTGTCCCTTTTGGGCCGGCCCCAACCGCAACCGAAGCCGACAGGGTAGTGGAGCTTTTCTTCGGGTTTTCTTCTGCTTCACGTTTGCGGCTGTGTTGTAGCGTCTTATCACTTACGGAGAATACGTGCTAATGCTTCAAACCATTTTGCCATCACTTCCGCCAACTTTCATCGCTTTCTGCATGTTCGGCCGTTCGAAGAATTTCCCTCCATTAACGCGCGTCTCATGTATGTGTGCATAGTTTTGCTTTCAGCCGATACTCTCGGACGCGGATAGACATTAGTTCTTTGTCGGACGATTACAATAACGCAATTTTCGCCGAAATGTAAGATTCCTCCGAAACAAAGCCTCTACCAAAAGTCCCAAGGAATCGTTTCGGAACAGACTGAACACGGACTAATGCATCCCATGGAACGACTGGATATGATGGTCGGACGCGCCTAACCCTACTTAACTACCCACACTTCCGGCAAAGTATCCCTAACCGTGCCTTTCCTACCGTATCCGAGATAGGGACAAGCAAAGCGGCAGTCAGGAGGTTCTAATGGTAATGCGAATCCTAGCGGCAAAATCGGCCGGCGAACGTTTTTCATCCTGCTCTCATTTCCGGAACGAGGGCAAAATTTCGTTACATCGGAGTAGATTTAGATGATGATGGGGATGAAGACAACGCAAAAACGTACCAGTGTTCGGTGTAGCAGCGGCTGAACCCCCCGGGATAATGAGTGTGCTAACAATTTCACTAGAAACAAGCAAACCCTTTCGCTAATTGAACACCTCCGGCGAAAGGAGTGCATTTATGCATCCCTTCGCATTTCGTGCGCCCCATTTTCTTCGAATAAAAACTAAGCTTAAGTGTGTGAGCTGGTTTGTGTAATATAATTTACGATTTTTTTTTTTTCGGGGTAGTATACATTTGGGCGCTAAAGCAGTTACGATCGCCAACAGCCTTTACTCGCCAGCAATGAGTTTGTATAGTTGGGAAGCAACAGGTAATTGCTAGGTCCTGTCGTAGACTTTGCAAAATAGTGATGACTCTTTTTCACATTGTTACAGACATTAAACGTAGCGTAGTTTCTGGTAAGTTCTGAATGCAAACAGGATGGCTGATAGAAAGTTAAGATGTAGCTGATGCTTGTACATTGTACACCTTGAAGCGATGTTACAAATATCGCAAGCGGTACTCGGTACAGTGGTAATCGGTCAGCAAAGTGATCTTATTGTTTTGGCCGACACTATCACTCATTACAAATCTAATGATACCCTCTACTAGCGATAAAACACTCTCAGTAATTTATTTGGGCCTTAATGATTTTCAGCTCCTACTAAGCCATGCCAATCCGTTGCTTCCCAAAGCGCACAGGCACAGGTCACTGGTCTTCTACTGTGAGGTTAGCTAAAAAACAAAACATCATCCTATTGGTAATCAGTTGAACGATGTATCGACCTCACGACAAGCTTACCGTTTCAAAGATAGTAGAAATTCTATTTGCTCATCTTTTTTTGACGTTTTACCAATACCAATACCATTCGTTAGCTAAAAAAGCGGAATAGAATCACCCATCAACAAAGGCAATCAGGTTGCGTCGATTAAAACGCTTTGATACCTTGAACAGATAGGCAGATTACAGTAAAAAAAAGCCTACCGTTTTGTACATGAAATTATTTGTTTTTAATAAATCATTCCACATTCAAACAACTATTTATCAAAAATAACTTTTAGATAAACGAATGAGAACATTCGATTTATTTATTTCGTACACAAAATTGGTTCATTATACTGCAACAATAACAAACAGCACAAAAACATATGACCATTCCGGTTATGGGAAAAAAAACCCATAGTGCTGCTTGTTGTTTACGCTGATGATATTTTGACAATTCTCTGATGGAACAAAGCAACCATCGGGACATATGGCCTTCGTTGCCGGTCCACAAATATAGAGGTTAGTGTTAACAAATCCAGGAAGTAACGCAGGAAGGCCCAGAAAGCTGGATTCGTGTGTCGTATCTTGGAATACCTCGACATAAGAAGAAGTAGAAGCAATCATCGTCTGCGTTTGGTTTCGCACCGTACTAGTAATTTACGTGAAAAGTTTGGATGTTTTTCCACAATCTGAGCTCAACGCTATTAAATATTGTATACAAGTGATTAGAACATTTAGAACATGCATTAACGGAAGTAAGAACATTTATAACTGAATCATTCATTTGCACACAAGTCATACACAAAACAATACGTCATGTTGCGAAATCATAAACACACACCGAACAAGTCACGTTTAGTTCACACGCTCTATTTGAGGTCCACAGACGAGTTAAGACACGTTTATTGCTCTAGGTCAGAGTCCAGGAAGCATGTGCAATGATGGTCGAATCATGATTATTCACGCACAGACTTAATATCCATCCAATCCAAAGGAATGTCTAGATAGAAAGTTAAAACCTTACACGAGCCATCGTCAACAACCAATCAGAATTAGGGCAAACAATTCTATCGAATAGCAATCGGAATTTTCCATAGTTTGGACCAATCAGAATTAAGACAAACAAAAGGATCATGTACAAGAATGGAATTTTCCATTAAGTTATTCGCACGATCGGTTATAAATTAAAGAACCACCGTCCAACAAGTCAGTCTCGTTCGGACAGCAAGTGTTGCTGGACGTTCGTTACTCGACACAGTTAACGTTAAGTGAACAATACAGTGTTGTGTTAATCAAAACCGAACTTCAGCGCCTCAATACAGTTATAGGAATATCACAAACCAAGACATTGGCTACATGTCGTTCTATCTGCGTGACCGTTCATCTTGTTTGTGACACCTATATTCACCGAACTTTCTGCAGTTGATGCAGCAAACGGCGCGCAGTAGTGAAGTGCCAGCAGGCAAATGGTACATCGGTAGCGCAGTGGGTGAATAATGGCAGAAACGGTAAGCGCACACAGTTTTGTACCATATAAATAATGGGAACCGTTTATAAACTCATCTATTACAGCCGTAACATCAGCCGCAGTTGCAGGTATAGCGTTTCGCGTCAGAATGCCACGCAGAAGGGCGTAAACGTCTGCTGAAGAAGTCCTATAAATAGTGCTTTGGGAACCAGCATCAATCGAACAAAGGTAGGCACCTCGGTAGCGGGTGTCTCGATAGAGGTAAATCGCTGAACAATGCAAACGCATGCATGCAGCTAAAAAAAAAAAACAATCATCTCCGCGATACATGATGATTGTAGCTGTAATTAGTAGTTGGTAGAAGTCGTACAACAAACTGTACTCGCAAACTGAAACCTGCAAAGTTTTAGCTGCAGTTTTACTATCCCTCTAAAGCCTTTACGCTACCGAAAGCTTTGCATTTATTTGCTTGTCCGTTATTCGCTCGAATAATTAATACACGCCCAAATTTCCTTCCGCACACAAGCTGAGTCACAGTTTGATGATGATTATTTCGCTGGCGCACACGGGCTCATTGTGCCAAACTTCTAGTACTGGTGGCCATCAGCATTACACCCGTAATAGCTAGCATAAGGGGGTTGAACTTTTCCGCACAGTCAAACCGGAAACTCGCATGCCTGATGAAGCACACGTCACTCGAGCGTCACAGTCACTGGAAGCCGAGCCAGCGGACAAAACCTGTCCTCTGCCGAGGCAGTGAGACAAGAACGGCCACCAACTTTATTATCTCACTTCGCCCAACGATGGAACGGAAACTGGATGAAAACACCGAATGAAAAGCAGAACTGGATTAGTTTAATTTCGCACAAGCGTGCTGCTGCATCGACGTGAAGCGTGATAATTATATCTGGTTGTTTTGGACTTCTCCCGTACAGTAGGAGTAGTTTGCTTCTTTTGTTGTTGTTGTTGTTGTTGTTGTTGCTGGCGTCCATTTGGATCACAGTGTCCGGTGGATTGAGTACTGTTCAGATTTCCCATAAACTCCCAAATAACTTTAATATTACCTGCCGAATCACGCCGCAAATAAAAATCTGAGACACTTTTTGTTTTCTGGCCCTATAACCTCCCTTATACATTATGAAGATTTACCAAAAACCCGCAAGTAATTCTCGAGCGTGCCTCACGCAAAGCACACATTAAAACTGAAGCTCTTGTGTGCACGAGAAATCGAGCGAGAGAGAGAGAGAGAGAGAGAGAGAGGCCGTACGGTGGATGCCTGTTTTGATGCAGTTTGGGGGAACACGTCACGGCACGTTCCCAACAGCCCAACCATTGTCGCTGGCGACGCAGACATTATTCACCTTAGTATCGGGCACGTCACACACAGCAACAAGCGTACAGCGAGCGGCACGTTCCGGGGTTTGGATCGGGGCGTGCCCGAGGCACACTGGCAGAACATTGTTCCTGCACATCGGAAAACAAGCTTGCACCGGGCAGCCGATAGCAGACTCTGCGGTTGTATGCGATGGTGCCGAAGCGAACTAGGGGTGCGGCATTCCCCTGTGCGGAACACTCGCAAAGAGACCTTGGCACCAAGGTAACCGTGCTGTTAGCGCATATCAGTTTTACATTTTCGCAGAACCAGCAAAGCCGATCCTCCGACTGCTCGAACGAAACCGGTGCGAACGATAACGAGAACTGTTCACCAGCGGTTCCTGCTTCTCGCCACCCTTGTGTGAGGCCTTTCCCGGCGGGATACCTCGATCTCGGAGGCTCCCTGTCTCTATGTGTGTGTGTGTGTTTCTTCTTTTTTGCGACTCCCGCACTCAGCATGCCTTAAACGATACCGTGATTAGGCTAATGAGAATCTAAGAGGGCCATTTTCGGGTGGAAGGTGCTAGGCGTAGTCGCACAGCAGTGAGACATTAAATTGGACAAATTATGGTTTGTAAAGTGGAACCGTAAAGTCAGAACGAACGGTGGATTGGGACTTGTTCTGCTGGTGCAAGCATAACCCATTGGATGTATGGGCCGGAATAAAACACATGTTTAACCAAAGCCTGTAAGGTTTCACGGGACGTGATCCGTGTTGAACAGTACCGGTTGCACGATTTGGAGCATCCTACAGTGTGTACGTTAAATGTATGGTCAAACCAAATAAAAGTATACGTACGGAGTAAAGTAAAAGTACGGTAGTACTTTTAAAAAAGTAAAAAGTAGTATAAATTGTATTTTCTTACGCATTAGAAACAACATTATTTCAACAACAGCTCATCAAATTAAAACGACCAACGTGAAATCGAACAAAAAATTAAGTGGTAAAGATAAGAGCCCTATCCGGACCGTGCCTCCCACAGTGAGGACTGGCTATCCAACTACGTCGTTTGAATAAGTCTTGTAAACCTTATACGGCCTGAGTTGGAGATTTACGAAACATTAATGTTTCGTTGCATCAATCAGGAAATCGTTTTTGATCCAATTATTTGTCATGCCGATGAACACTGCGAAGTTTCTTGTTGTGTCCAGGTCCAGAGCCAAAACACTTAACCAACAGAGTGTCCCCTATCACTATTTTTCTTATTAAATAAAAAAAAGGCAACTCGAAAGAATACACCCAAGAGCAGCATCAGAGTCGTGCGGTGAAACAGCTACTGTAAACGACCGGCATCGTCGTGCATGGTCAAAATTAGCAAATGAATTATTTTATTACTAATTTTCATCATCGATTTAAAAAATAATTAACATTAAATATGATGTCAAAACAAAGGCTTTTAAACATTTTTTCTTCTATGGATTATTGTTTATGATTTTTGTTTAGTTATTACATCAGATTGGTTGCTATAACATAAAAAGTAATTATTATCATCATTATTAAATATAATTATTATGTTGTGATAGATATCTATTGTAACATTCGACTAATTTCGTTTTCTCATAACCTAGACGACTTTAGTATCCTTGAAAGGAATGTGCTCTATATGTAAAGCAAACAGTTTGCCAAAAAGCGAAACATTTTGCGTATGACATATTATACGCTGGGCAGAAATGAGTTCCTTACTTTTATTTTGCTAGTAAACTTTTAATCAAATATGATCAACAATACGTCATGTATAAAATAATCATTTTATCATCTATTATCTATCGGACGTAGTGTCCGCAGTGAGCAAAATATTTTAAAAAGGAAATTTTATCCTTACGTCACCCTAGCGAAGGTTCACTGTGGCTGTCTTGCGGGTTGCGTACTCTCTAGCGCTTCTTTCGAGCGCATTCTTCCCTAGTGCGGAAATAAATTTATTACAGAACACAAAATTGAGGCTAAAAATACGGCTCGCTGCCATCATAATGGAGCTTAAATAAATAAATAAAACAAAATTGAGACTTCGTTGCCTTAGCATTCTTAAGAACAATGTTTTGTAATTGGTTTAAACACTAGTTTCGCAAAAGGGCATTAGCAGAAAGCACTTATTGCTTTGTGCGTGGCTGTAGTGATACTATGGGAAAAAGTTGATGGCAAAAAAACAAACAAATGTTAAAAAAAAAATGGTGCTTTCAAAATTTTATAACATTTTTTTATAATTTAACTCAAGAAATGGGATTATTTTATCTTCTTCATATGTTGATTACACTATCATTGTGACTGCTCCTGTCAAGCTGTTGTTATTTAATCAAATATTCATATAATTATGCGTCTCGCTGTACATTCGCAATGAGTACTTTAATACCTTTAACAAGGGAAAAAGACACCTTTTGGTTCCATCAACCAATGTTTTGTCCCTTCATTACCCAGAAACGATATCAAATGTAATTTTGATAACGCAATCAACCGCTACTTTCGAACTAGTTTTATGATGATTTGGAGCATCCCCGTGTTCTCGCAGTCGTACCATTTGCGTGTGCCGTGGTGCTGACGGTTTGCACCAGTACAATCGACAAAGTGATTCAAGCGATAAAGAACGGATGCACCGGGTTTTGGGTGCGGTAATGTTCCACCGCAAAGCCCAATTTCGAGCCAACTCAATGTGGAATGTCGTCCGAACGCTTGGCAGAATGAGACAGCAAACAAATCAAACAGCAACAACAAAAAGCGGCACCATACTCAAACGCACGCTCAATCGGTGAAACGACGTATGCGTTCGTTGACTCACAACCATGACGTGATATGGCTTCGACAACTTGCAGGTCTTGGTGGGCAACCGGCGGAGAGCGCTGAGAGCATTTGAGCAACGCAATCTAAATTTATCATGCGATTTTGATTCGAGCATCGTTTCATCGTTCGCCCGAGAGCCGCAACTAATGTGTGTGTGTGTGTGTGTGTGTGTTCGTTTCGTGTCCTCTGCCGCACGGTGATGGACGCGCAGCAAATGACACTGTTTCAGAGCAATGTCGCGATCAGTTAAGATAAATACATTCCTTTACAGGGTTTAGATGGAAAATTTTAATCACACAGTAGGATATTGCAAACTTTGCAATCATATAGTGGAATTTTGAATTTGTTAAACTGCTCCCCTAGTTTAATTAACAAATTACAGTGTGTCATCTAACAGTTTGTTTACATAACTACGTGCATCATTTGAACGTGTTTAACGTGGAAAATCGTTCAAAACGTTGTATTAATTATCAAACGTTACATAGCACTTCAGCCAAGTTGCCAAAAACACCTGTCAATTTGCAAGATTCCACTATATGGTTGCAAAGTTCTATCACGGGCTCGCTATATTCCACTATCTATTCGAAACATGTCTCTAAAAGATGCAGCAATTCCATCGAACCCTGTGAAACAGAGAAACAAATAATGATACGCCTGAAAGTATGCACTATTTGACCCACAGTTGGTTGGATCTGGTAAAGCAAATTTTTATTCCATATTTTATTTCTTCTCACGTCAGCCACCTTCCCCCAAGACCCAACAACCCCTCTTCAACCCATCCAGCCGGCATCACTTAGCAAATGAATTTTTGCTCAACATTTACATATTTCGAACGATGAAACAATCAGACCCATTGTTTTATGGTCCTGGTTAGCTAAAAAACAAAACATCATCCTATTGGTAATCAGTTGAACGATGTATCGACCTCACGACAAGCTTACCGTTTCAAAGATAGTAGAAATTCTATTTGCTCATCTTTTTTTGACGTTTTACCAATACCAATACCATTCGTTAGCTAAAAAAGCGGAATAGAATCACCCATCAACAAAGGCAATCAGGTTGCGTCGATTAAAACGCTTTGATACCTTGAACAGATAGGCAGATTACAGTAAAAAAAAGCCTACCGTTTTGTACATGAAATTATTTGTTTTTAATAAATCATTCCACATTCAAACAACTATTTATCAAAAATAACTTTTAGATAAACGAATGAGAACATTCGATTTATTTATTTCGTACACAAAATTGGTTCATTATACTGCAACAATAACAAACAGCACAAAAACATATGACCATTCCGGTTATGGAAAAAAACCCATAGTGCTGCTTGTTCTTTACGCTGCTGATATTTTGACAATTCTCTGATGGAACAAAGCAACCATCGGGACATATGGCCTTCGTTGCCGGTCCACAAATATAGAGGTTTGTGTTAACAAATCCAGGAAGTAACGCAGGAAGGCCCAGGAAGCTGGATTCGTGTGTCGTATCTTGGAATACCTCGACATAAGAAGAAGTAGAAGCAATCGTCGTCAATAGTCGTTTGGTTTCGCACCGTACTAGTAATTTACGTGAAAAGTTTGGATGTTTTTCCACAATCTGAGCTCACCGCTATTAAATATTGAGGGGCGGCCCGGTGGTGATGCGATGGCGGCGCCGGTCTTCACACGGCAGGACCGGGGTTCAAGTCTCATCTGGGCCGTTCCCCCATAGTGAGGATTGACTAACCAACTTCTTCTTCTTCTTCCTTGGCACTACAACCTCGTGAGGTCTTGGCCTGCTATTGCTAGCTCTCTATGACTTAGTTTTACCCGTAGCTGGATAGTCAGTCCTGCGTACGGGGAGGCGGTCCGCCGGGATTCGAACCCCGGTCCTGCCGTGTGAAGACCGGCGCCATTATCGTATACACCACCGGACCGCCCCTAACCAACTATGCGGTATCAATTAGTCTAGTAAGCCAGAAATGGCAGGCATGACCGTAAGAGGTCGTTAGGCCAAGAAAGAAGCTATTAAATATTGTATACAAGTGATTAGAACATTTAGAACATGCATTAACGCAAGTAAGAACATTTAGAACTGAATCATTAATTTGCACACAAGTCATACATAAAACAATACGTCATGTTGCGAAATCATAAACACACACCGAACAAGTCACGTTTAGTTCACACGCTCTATTTGAGGTCCACAGACGAGTTAAGACACGTTTATTGCTCTAGGTCAGAGTCCAGGAAGCATGTGCAATGATGGTCGAATCATGATTATTCACGCACAGACTTAATATCCATCCAATCCAAAGGAATGTCTAGATAGAAAGTTAAAACCTTACACGAGCCATCGTCAACAACCAATCAGAATTAGGGCAAACAATTCTATCGAATAGCAATCGGAATTTTCCATAGTTTGGACCAATCAGAATTAAGACAAACAAAAGGATCATGTACAAGAATGGAATTTTCCATTAAGTTATTCGCACGATCGGTTATAAATTAAAGAACCACCGTCCAACAAGTCAGTCTCGTTCGGACAGCAAGTGTTGCTGGACGTTCGTTACTCGACACAGTTAACGTTAAGTGAACAATACAGTGTTGTGTTAATCAAAACCGAACTTCAGCGCCTCAATACAGTTATAGGAATATCACAAACCAAGACATTGGCTACATGTCGTTCTATCTGCGTGACCGTTCATCTTGTTTGTGACACCTATATTCACCGAACTTTCTGCAGTTGATGCAGCAAACGGCGCGCAGTAGTGAAGTGCCAGCAGGCAAATGGTACATCGGTAGCGCAGTGGGTGAATAATGGCAGAAACGGTAAGCGCACACAGTTTTGTACCATATAAATAATGGGAACCGTTTATAAACTCATCTATTACAGCCGTAACATCAGCCGCAGTTGCAGGTATAGCGTTTCGCGTCAGAATGCCACGCAGAAGGGCGTAAACGTCTGCTGAAGAAGTCCTATAAATAGTGCTTTGGGAACCAGCATCAATCGAACAAAGGTAGGCACCTCGGTAGCGGGT